>JABASI010000070.1:0-62831 GCA_019776505.1 Tomocerus nigrus | reverse complement strand
GACTATAATATAAGCATACATTAGTCGCATATTTAATTTTCGTTTCTTTAAGGCCACATAGTATCAGAGATTTCAGATTTTTAGAAACTGTGAAAGTTTCACGGATTATGGTTTTTGGGCAAGAAATGAGAAATATTTCACTGTGACAGAATTAGTATACCTACTCTAAAATATATTAATTAATTAGTATTAATTTAGGACCTATCCTTGTCTTTAACGAATTAAAAATTATACACTGCAAGTAGATGACTTTGGGCAATCATCGTCTATCTAACAGGGGGGTCAGGGCATTGACACCGAAGTTATTGTGTCGTTTTCAGATGTGCACCCTTCTTTTAATCTTTATTGTCTGAAGTTAATGTAGTAAGGTGACATAGGTTAATACGTGCTAAATGGCACGTTTTTTTCCACATTATAATTTATATTCGTAGTAATGCTAGTTCTAGAGTAATATTACGTGTAAAGACGATGCAGAGATGACATTAAAAAAGAGGAGCGTGGCTTACCTATCATGACGCGAACGGTCTTGTGCGTCATTTTGAGAGGGTACTCAAGTGGTCGACAGATCGCATAGTAGCGATCCACAGAGATGCAACACAAATGGAGTATTGATGCTGCAAGTTAAAAGAAAATATTTCAAGATTAAATAGAGAAAGCATTAAAACATTAAGGCGAGACGAACAAGCCATTAGAGCCTACTCACACTTGAGGCTCTTGTAAATAGCTCAAAGGACACATGTTTGATCTTGAACGATAAATACAAATACTCTTCTACAGTGACTGCATGTGTGTGATGGTTTAAGTGGGAATCCTACTATCTGATCCGCTACACTATGAGCTCTGTAATGTAAACTGAAGTAAATGTTGATATTTTACTTTATGATATTCGAAAGAAGGGAGATAAAAAAAATTTCGAAGAGCATTTGTCTTACTACACAAATACTAGAGAGAGAGAGTGTGTGTGTGTAGTAAGTAAGTAGTTACATATCTTAGATAAGTGCGGGATCTGTAGTATGTATACGTGCCGTAGCAATGTAATGTATTTATACCCGAAAGTACTTAACGGATTTGTTAGTCTGTATCTGCACTAAAAGGTAAATGGTGGGCAAAGATCCAATCTGCAATCTCTTGCTTGCTTACTTGCTAGCAAGGGAAATCAAAGGGAAGGAAGAAAATGAGTACTAACGATAAGTGCAGTATCTATAGATCATTTCGTTAGTCATGCTATGCTCTGTGATGATAATGATTTTGATAGCCTATGACATATTTAGACAGGAAGGTAATTCAAAGTGAGTGTAAATGCTTGTCGCGCAACTAACATTCTCTGTGAGAGTGTTTTTAATGGGATTCCAGTGACCGGTCTGCTGACTCTCTATGTGTGTCTCTCTATTTTCTGCAGACAGACTCTCTCTTTGTGTTCAATTTAAAATGAAAGCTTCACCTGTGCAAAAGTAGACGTCCAAGGAGTTCCACACGTCGCACATCACTGAGCCCCACAGCCACCGACCTGCCACAGCAAAAGAGACAAAGTAAAAGCCTGTTTTAGTATATACTCGGCTTTAATGGAATGCCCCGCACACTCTTCCATCTATTAACTCTTCATCTCCTCTGTCTCTAACTTAATTCATTTCCTCACTCTCTACAACTTAATAGATTTCAATTTCAACTACATTACTACTACTTTCCATCACATAATGCAACATTCATAACAATCAACTACAGTTTCCCCGAAAACACTGTAAACCTTCACTATTCATGTTTTCCGAAACGCTGTTAATTTACAGCCTTGCTGTCTTCGCTTCATTTTCTCTGTTCGCTCTATATCTATTCTTCATTTACTAAAACCATATGGTCATATATATGCGTGGCTATTAGTAAGTAAGTATCTAATCGTTAAGCGTCGACTATATACTCCTTTAATTTACTTCACTTTATTTTCCATTAGTAAGTATCTCTCTACCTAACTTTTCTCCCAGAAATATATACAAGGACTACTTTATGTCAGGCCCACTCATTTAATTTTTTGTCGGAAAAAGCGCTAACGGATCATTAAAAAGTGAAAAACGCCAACGTTGCGTTGACTCATACATTAGTAGCTACTTAAAGTATGGTAGATCTATACAAGGGATATAGAGCTTATGACTAGGATATGACACAAGAGAAAAGGACATTGCATATTCCCAGATTAAATCTTCTCAGATTCAGTTTAGTCTGCTGGCCAACCACATTCATAGCATACACACATAGATTATATTTCATCTGGCTATGGCCAATAATCCAACAAAAACTAAAATGCTCATTGCCAAAGCAAAACTAGAGCTAAAAGGAAAGGAGGAAGAGTTTCATGTGCCTTCTCTTTATTTAGGTATACATCTACGGACATAATATATACCACAAACATAGAAAGCAAAAAGAGTGGCATACAGAGAAGAAGTAGTAGCAGTAGCAGAAATAGAGCCAAGAGTTTTTATGGCCCACAAGCCAGCTGTTATCTACAAATCTTGTGTGCCAATGCAGCATATTGCAGTTGTGATGTGAGGAATCATTAGAAAACCAAACCACTAGAGAAGGAATACAAACTAGCCACCGACTAATAGTGCACATACATGCCAACACTACTTATTATTATAGCCAAGGTAGCCACACTCTTTCTCACTGCCATAAATACATAACATTACTATAGGTAATACTTATATAGTAGTAATTACTAATTACCTATGTGTCTATACATTTAAAGCTATTTCCTTGTCAATAAATGCAAAGCTAAGGTATTTGCTAATTTAATTATACTAATGTCCTTACATTTTGCGTTGCTTACGATGAACTCTGAAATTTCAACGTGTGGCTATATTACATGTGTGCTAATGCATAAGGGAACTAAAAATAACTTTCGTATTAGTTATGCAAATGGAGATAATAGAGGCAAGCACTTATGGTAGAGCACAGTGTAATTTGAGTAGCATGCACGATAAGCGAGTTTATTATTTTAGTCTATTGTTACGTCAACATGTTCTAGGGAGAGATAGGCAGGAGTAGATAATAGAGCAAAGTTTTAAATGAATGAAAAGTAACATCGTCAACATTCCTGTGACATATAAAAGCACTGCTCTTTCCTCGCACATCCTGTCACATACACTGGCAAAAGGAGCGGCACAGCAAACTAAACAGTCTTACTCGTCAGAACATATCACTAGCTGTCATAACATAACAAATGTTGAGACAACCGAAATCATATGCACGCCTAACTCACTAACATTCATATAACACTAATAATATACTTACATATATATTTATATACACACAAAGAAAAGAAAAAGGTTACCCTATATTCTAGTGACGTAGTCATACGTTTTTTAAACACATAACTCAAAAGAATATCTATAGAGATGCTATCTGACTAAGTTTGCACATGTATACTCCAGATACGATCTGTAAAAATATGCATGCCCTCATAATATACATAGAAGTGAAAACATAGGATTTAGTGTGAGCACATGAAAGCTACACATGTACTTTGAATTAGTCAAGTGTAGGAGTTGGATATATGAGAGAAGGGAAAGATGATGGCTATGAAATGAAACGAAGAGAGGAAACAGAATGAAGGTTTTTGGGTTAGTTTGCTGGCATGGCATAATGGCCATGGTTTCATTGCCTTTCCTTGCCTTGGGTTTGGCTTGGGATTTCACGGCAATTACTTCCATGCTTACTTAGCACTCACTTCTATGTACACTAACTACATGATGGGCCTATGGTTGAATACGATGACTTTGGCTGGTGATAATAGTACAAATATTATGAAGATACGCTCTATATATACAGATCTACTTATACAATTAGATAACTTCTTATATAGTCTGTACTATCTGATAACTAAAGTTTTTACACTTGACTATAATGAGACATAGGAAATGTGTTGCATAATAGAATAAAGACGAGTTTTTGGCCACAGAACCTCTTTCTCTCTTTTCAGTTTTATTCCACTCTGCCACTATATTCTAAACTAAACTGAAGGCATGACATGAGGAATGAGTTGAAGATGCCATGTCACGGCCGGGCATTCCATATTACACCATTAACTCAAGCCAACTAAATCTATTGCATATATAAATGTATAGCAACTTGTATTTATACTTATACCCTATGACTAAGTATTAGATATATATAATAAATATAAAGTGAAATCCCCCAAAGCTTTACCTATATATACAATTTAGTTCTATGCAATAGTAGTTTTTATTAAGTGAGATAGCTATTAAAAGCTCTTCTAGGAGTTGACTGTGACATATCAGAGCCCAATGCAACATTGCATTCTCTTATAGCACCGATGACAAGTGTGCTATACGCTAAACTAGGAAAAACGGAATTATTTAAGTTAGTTCTTCGAGGTTTTAGCTATGTTGTTGGACGTCGGAATGTCTTAAGAGTTAACAGAGCGGGAAAGATAATAATGTATAATGACTATTATTGAGTAGCTGAATGTGTTAACTTGGATGAAGTGAACTAAAGGGACTCACCTCCGTTGAGAGACAGGGCAGCGTTGAATGTCATGGCACAGAGAGCCACCAGCATGTCGGCCAGGGCGAGAGACACGTAAAAGTAGTTTGTGAGAATTCGTAGCTTACGATGCCGCATCACGGAAACGATCACCAGCATGTTCCCTATCACTGCTGCCACGATTATGCTCACAAATACCATTCCTTTCAGCGTGAGGAGGGCAACCTTAAATCAACACATAGAAAAACATTATCACCCAATGTCCGCTACAATGATTTATGACATGACATGACACGACACTACCTATTACGCCACCATTATTATCTTCCACACAGAAAAACTTTGGCTTCCCTCACTCCCTTTTCTTCGACTCCCAAACTCCCAACTCCATTCTTTTACGTAGCAACATTTTTTATTTCATTCCATTTCATTTCATTAACTTGCATTACACCATTCAGTCTATACCATACAATATATGTAATATCTATGTAGTAGCAGGTGTAGGTAGTAACATATAACGATAATATGAGTGCAGTATGTTATAACACTTTTATATAGAAGCACTAACATAATTTACGTAACTGCGCTTCCGTTCTGCTACTACATACTACTACCACATTCCCTTAGCGTAGTAGTACTTTTGACTTTGACGTAAAGTTCTTCTCATTTTCCTTTTTGAATGTAAATTCTGTCTCTAACCCAAATATATGATAGACTTATAGTAATGAATTTATACCTGTAACGCTGTAACTCTCTTTTTAAGTGAAAAGTTAGGTGAAATTGCACTAGTAAAGAAAGTAGAGAGAAAGTTAGGAATTATATCGTAGTGCTACACCTAAAATTCTCTTTTAGCATTAACTTCTGAACTATGTGCTTCTGGAGTGCTTATCAAACCGATTAAATCAAACACGAGGTTAGCTTCTGTTCTATTGTATTATTCGACTATAAACGCTACGGATATAATGTCTTATAATGTCATGTTAAAAGTTGTAACAACAGAAGGTCATATAGTAGGATGTATGTAGCATTGATATAATAAATCCCCTCATAATGCTTTCGTATGGCCTTTCTCGCAGATATTACTATAGATGAAGTAATAATGCGAAATAAAATAAAAGTTAAGTGTATGGGAGGGGGTGTAGTGTAGTGTTGCAGTTTCGTTTCGTTCCCTTCCCTCTCTCTCTTTTTCTCTCCACTAAAAAGGACGACGCTAGCTTTCCTACGGCTTTTCTTTGGTCTCGCCTATCATTTTCTATGGTTTTTGGTCTTATCTATTTTGTGGTTGCTTATTTAGTGCACAGTGCACACATAGTTCTCCTTGTGTGGAATAGTTTAATCTCAAGTCGAGGGAAGAGAAAGCAAAGCAAGTCAGATGAGAAGAATTACTAGAACTATGTTCACATTTCACATTCACCATTGATGTGTCCCATTTCAAGGAACTTTACTAAGGAACGAGCCCATCTAATCATCCAAATTGCCATTCTGAGGCCCACAATTTACTTCACAGAGGCAAAGAGACACGCCCTCAAATCTTTCCTCCAGCTTCATCTCGGCAATACAAAAGGTGCCCCATATACACTTTTACTATTAGCAATAGCTACTCCTTTAGCCTCACTAAATACGTTTTTCTCCATATGCTCGCTCTTCCCTTTATTTCACTTTTCTTTGCCAACTTCCACTCTCTTACTGTTACTTAATGCTCTTTTTCAGACTTTCTCTACCTTTCTCTCCCTTTCTCAACTCACTTTCACCTACAATATTTACTGGCCTCTGCAATGCACTGCGTAGCATGCCATGTTTTTAGTACTTACCTCTGGCTACCCAACTTCACAATAGATATTTACCTTTATGTCAAACTATATGTGGACGCTATCTACTACTACTCTACCTTACACCAGTTTATATTTGTAAGAAACAAACGGCTAAATTCACATCCTACAGATATGTATCTACCACTTCCAACCACTTTCCAAAAACAACCCAAACAAAAAGCCAATAGCTAAATAGCACTTACAAACAACAAAAGTTACTGCATATTTTCTGTTGACTTTTTCTACAAACAAATAGAAATACCTGCAAAGTAAACTCACTCTACTCTGGAGAAACAATGCAATTTTCTACACTACTAATAACTACATAGTATTCTTGCCTTCCTTTCACTCTATGCATTTATTTTTAAGGGCTTTTACTACGAAGTCAGTAGTCAGTTTACATAACAGACATACCTATCAACATTCTGGTATTTACCTAGGTACTTATACTTAGAATATTCCAATACAGAAAGGAAAACGCAAATAATGTCGTATCAAGTTTTTTATTTACTAGCCAAATAGCGAAACTGACCTTGTGGTACCTAACAAACAATACTTTAGTGTACTGTCATTCTGACTTTTGTCAGTAGAAAACAATATGTATATTTGAATGGCATTCGCAGTATTTTTCTTTTATTGTTGCTCAAATTGCGCAGCAAATTAAATTACAGCTATGAATCTCTAATACAAGTATAGTACACCTATGTATATTGCATAACAGTACAATTTGTACTGCCCCTTCCTTGGTCTTTTTTTATATGGACACCATTGGCACTGGGTATTGAAAGTCCCTGGTATATCATAAGGTGCTTATAGCCAGGACTTTTTAAGTGTAAACTGGAAATTGACTTGCCAGGGCACGACTTTATGGAGCATTATCAATTTGTAGGATTAGTTCGGAATTCAGACTATTTAATTAAGTTTTAAAATCACAAACGTGTTCCAAAATGTAAATCGTTTGATTGGAATTTTCCGTTTACTAATTCTAATAATTATTTAGTATTTGTATAACTATGCATCTGTAGGTGCCATATGATCATATATACATAGGTATAACTCTAAAATGTGTAAATTGCAAATGTAAAGAAAATAGCAAAGAAAATACTAAGTTTCTGACAACCAGAAGACCAGAACTATTTTACATTTTATGGTAGGTACGTTTATTTTTGGGCACTAAATTAAAATACCTAGGTATGGACATACGTATTTAATAGCAGTGCGTTTAACTCATTGCATTTGCTTTACTAATAATAAAATTACAATCACTTCAAAATAAACGTGTCATTTGGCAATGAGCCCGAAAATTGGTGCCTTGCGCCCAGAGTTCATTTCTAGTCCATAGAATGTGCTCTCCCCTTATAATAGAACAGAGCAGAAAACAGATGATATGGTGAAAGTTAAGGTCGGAAAGGCGAAAGCAGAGTCAGGTACAAGGCACAACTACAAATTAGTTTCACGCTTACTGTTTATCTTTCCGTAAAAATGTGAACTAAAATAGGTAAGTATTAAATAACCTGGTATGCAGGTATCAGGTATGTGAGATTATTTGTGGCCTTGGTTATGCCTAAAAACCTAAAATCGAGACATTCTGAGTTTCTTGAGGAATTTCCAGTCTAGTTCATTTTTCCCTTACGTATTTGCACGAAAATGTACTCATATACAGTGTATGTATAATGGACTTTTTCATATTCGCAAATGTTGTGTACATTATATATGTGAACATCTGTGCGTTACAGTTAGCGTTGAGAATGTTAGCAGGCTCGGAGAATGCCTAGTTGTGGTAAACCGTGCTTCGAGGAAGTAATAGAATATCAGTAGTTGAACCATTAGGTGATAAGGTTATACTATATACGAAGTTTTTTAAAGCGATTTTTAAGTCTTCCACATTACACAGACCGCGTATAACCTTAGTTCAGTTGTAAATAAGGCTGAATGAATTTTAAACGCATTGATAATAAAATATTGTGCGCCAAACACTAGTAAACAGCTTACAATTGAATTGTTTCAACTTGGCATTAGTACATCATCAATTCAATTCTTAAAATTCTGTCTAGAATGGTTGAATGGTAGCCGGTAGCGCTTGGTATGTGAAACTGTTAACAACACACTCACCTATTGCTTATATATAAACTAACCGCGATTCTCAGTTTCTGCTAGTTATTTCCGAGACTACCAAAATTCACCACTTTTGCTAACATAGCATGATGAATGGCATTGTAGCATTAATTATGTCATATGTCGATTCAATGTACCTATGTAGATTGCTGTCTGTCGGTTGGCAATTTTCAACCACCTACCCAGACGATCATATGTTAATACAAAAGCTTGGTTTAGTATACGTTTGTTTGTGTGTGAATAGCATTGAACCATTCGTAAATGTCATACCTTAAAATAGCAAGCACTCGCCACTCACACTCATAGCCATAGCATATGAAGTTATACAAGAAAGAGTTATGAACGTTATTTGCATAAATGTTACACAATGGTTCCAGGGCAAATACTCGCTACGAATCTAATAGTTGTTATTTAGTAGAGATCTTTTCATTTGACCTGCCCGATTACATACATAACTCCTTGAGAATGAATTTCAAGTAAAGCTCCCATCTTGTTTTATCGGGATTTTGGTTTTCCTTGCCTCCAGTGGCTTTCTTGTCTAATTCTCTTGACTTCGCGTTCATTCACATCACTTGAAAGTCTATTGGTTAGTTCGCTCAACGTCTATCTAAAATTCAGGTGTGGCTACAATATATCCCTGTAAGTCATGAATGAACTTTCCACTTTAGCAAACTTGCCAAATGATATGTGGCTATAATTCTGGTCATGTTGAATTAATGAAGGAGTAGGGGATTGGGAACTTCAGAAACAGATATTTTGCAAAGCTGTTGTATTAAGTTCCTTGAGAGCGAGTATGTAATTTATTATAATGAATCTTATCAAGCCTCCCACGCATATCCCAATCCCTATGCAATTAGTGCAGTAACGACTACTTATTTCCATTAGAATCCTACCAAAAATGTTGAAACTCTCAAATGCATATTATTAAAACACAAATTAAAAAACCCATAGAATATCTTGATTACATTGCATTCTGTAGAAACTCTTAGCATGTAACAGAGCAGAAACGAAATAGGTAAGTTGACTCGTTCATTTCCGTGTAGAATTTCAAAACTGTGCTAGTTACTTATTTTAGTGTAATTATAGTTTTCCTTATAAATATAGCGGATAACGGATATTAAATCTGCAGTGAGTGGGTTTGAATTTTGCAGTAAATGGGCATAATACTCCATGGAATTGATATGGTAAATCACGGAGAGTGCTGGTGCTTAGCAATTCTACGAATCAATACTATTAGCGTCCTTTCGGGAATAAGTCAGCATGGGTAATTGATCCCGCTGCTATCTGCAGGGAATTTAATGATGCTAACATTCAGGATGCCAACTGCCAATACTGGTTATGTAAATACTTAGCGTACACTGCACAAGTTTATTTAATCCTTACAAATCATTAGTTGTTTCACATTTACTAGATACACAGAGTAATGCTCTTAAAAAAGAAAGAACATCATCCCGTGTAACGTGTGACTATTTTTCCCTTTACTATTTTCCTGACTGTGGGTATATGCAGCACTCAGCATGTAGTTTACTAAAATGTACTTAGTAGGTACCGTTTGATTGAGCTCCTCTGTAAAGAAGCACGAAGCAGGATTGAAAAAAGTAAGCTTAGGTAGGTATACACTAAATGCTTTCTACTTTCAGTTCACACTTTCACTTACTCGTATGATTCATTACATTACTATGCCATTAGGATTCTGCGGATGGATGTGCCTTATTGCTTTCCTTCCCCTTCTCCTTCTCATGACTTTTAGTCAAACAACCTAACTCACCACTATCCCCCATCTCTCCTAATGTCCATACCTATGCACTCTGTACCATTATGTATTCTTATGGAAAAGTTCATTACTTAGTGCGGTAGAGTGACGAAGTCAAGTTGCCAAAGCACGCTCTCTTCTTCGGCCCTAGAAAATTCGTGCGAAAAGCTCATGATGATCGTTGCAAAATAACTAAGTAGAATACTCAGTGCAACTTAAGACTTATGCTGCATGTTTATTTTGTATATATTACCAGCAGTGTCTACCTCCAAACAGATTTTTAGCCTAATTCATGTAGCGTAGTAAAAATCTATTACAACACATTGCACATATACAATGACTTTAATGGCTAACACAACTTTGCCATTTGTTATGCGCTTTGAAACGGTAGCTAACAATAACTCGACCAGAAATATTACATTTTATCTTGATATAATTTTGCATTACAACTAGCTATAATACATATATGTCACCTTTACTTAACATTTAAAATGGACAAACTACGACTGCAAAATAGTAATGCATATTTGCAATCATTTTCGATTGAATGATTTCTACTCTTTCAAGGTCATTCAGAAAATGCTTGACATAAATCACTGACCGTTTCTGTCCACGCTGTTTTTACAAATATGGGCAGCCCATTTATGCACAACAAATAGTATACCAGTATAAGGGTACCAGCATGGATTGAAGACGCTCCTCAATTTGAACAACATGATGAGCAGTGCAGTTCAGTCTTTCAAAAACACGTTGTGAAATCAGCATGCATATATGGAAACATTAAAGACATATCAAAGTCGTAAAGTAAATAGTCTACAAATTATTTTTGTATGGCAAATGCAAAAAAAACGCAATTCTTGCTGTTGTACGCTCCTATATAGCTTTTATGCAGTGAAATGTTCTTAGCCATCAAGCGTGTCTTCGCTGTATACTTATAAATGGACTAAGCCAATACAACTAAATGCTCATACTTAGTAAGAATCGTATTTTCTATAGTATTTATATAAAATATTTGTATTTATGTAACTGCTATCCATAGAAGTGGTAATAATACATATAGGGTGTTAGTACTATGTAGTTAGGAATAAGGTAGTTGTAGTTGTAGTTGTAGTAGTAAAGTAGTAATGCAGAGCAATCCTGTACAGTAGCCCATTTCCAAACATGGACATGTACGCCTTGAGCCGGCTCAGTGAGTCGAGAAAGCATGCAATGCGAATTTCCAATTGCCAATGCAATGCAAGGAAATTCTGTCTAAAGCAGAGTACATTTCAGCATTGCGATTTGTGTTGTTGAGTTGGATTGGGGTATTGGAATTGAGCTTTCTGGCTGAACTCGACTCTTCTGTTGTGCAAAATACATGGTAGAAACACAAGTGTCTGTCCGTCTCTTGCTCTGCACTATAGCTCCGTATACTTAGTGCTTACTACTACGTTTTATGTTATAAGAAAGAAGTGTGGAGTTCCGTTCTCGTATTGTATTAGGTTGTTGGCTGCCGTGCAATGCCATGCCACTAGTACATTACTACATACTGCTCTGTAATACAAACGATGAATAAAGGTCATAGCATTTGATGTTTGTTAGGTAGATGTTCAATGGGATGGCACTCTCCACTCACTCCACTCCAACTACTTCACTATTCTCCCAAAATCTAATGGAACTGAGTCAAGTCCTGCATGAGAAAGTCCCTATGATGTCACATCCTTCAGCAAAATACTTTCAAATCAACTCTTTTGGCTACAGTGTACGCACAATATTTTCTCTCCTATCTCCGTTCAATAATTATTTGATACATTCCATTAAATTAATGCCCACATTCTGACAGATAATGTAGTTCTTTGATTTAAAATAAATGTAGTTTGCTTAAACTAATGTGCAGCGTCCGTTACGTTTTAAATTAGTGAATAAATAAAACATCATATGATGATAATGAAATGTACTTGTACAGTGTACTGTACTTATGATGTGTACCTAGAGCTTTTGGTTTCTTACCTTCGACCTTTAAGCGTTAGGTTACTTATTTATCTGTGAGGAAATTTAGGAGATTGGGTTGCAGTAGTAGAAGTATGTAATATATATTGAACTGACATTAAGGCCGACTTAGTCATCAGCCCGATCCGAAATTAATATTACTTATGTAGAACATAAAAAGCTGGTAGGATGTCTGTGTGTGTCTGCGGAATAGACAGTACCCATATCATTTGCAAATTTCCCCGGCCTATCTTCTATGCTGAGTGGTTTGAGGAATGGAAGATACAAGAAAACCACATGAAATGGTAAGTGGACAGATAGGGCAAGAGTATTATTATAGAAAGGTGGTGCAGTAGTAGGCTTACATAAGTTTAATGGTTACGTCTCTTTCCATTAAGGTTCCCGTTAACTGAGAAATGTACCTATGGTCATTTAGGTTATAGATAGATGGAATAATATCTCTAGCCTTGAAACGAACATGAAAGACGAATAGGATTTAGCACATAAAATTCCATCGCACAACTATACCTAGCTATTATATGTGCAAAATATATGACATAGCAAGGCCATGTTCGGAGCAGTATGCATGTACGCGTAGTAAATAGTAGTACAATGCAACGGACTGGGGCTACGTGAAGTACCTAAGGTTAGGTATCCTATCCTCCCTCCTCCTCCTACTAGTAAATACTCAGCTATAGAATTCTATTTCGGTGCTCGTTCCAGTTTCTATTCTTAAGTGTGTGACTGTTTCACCGAGAAAATTACAGAGCACACTAGAAAGGAGGACAGGACACTGCCCATACATATTTTATCTAGTATTGATAGGATAGTATTGTAGTTTGGGGAGAAAGAAGGAACGGGGAATTCATGGATTATTGTTAGTTGGCTTTAGCACGTACATACTTTATTTGCGGCTCACCGACTCACAGACTGACCAACCAACCAATCCAACTACTCAAATGCCATTTCCCAAAACTCAAAAACAACACGTTCTGCAATATCATTCACTGGGAAAATCTAATTTCAACTCGTTAGCATGCTTACACGTTTACCCATCTTATTTTCACTATCGCACTGTCAAACAGCAGTGAAAAATTTGGGGAAATATCTAATTGGGATTATATTGTATCTGTATTTTCAACAATGTAACAGCAAAGGAGATACAAAATCTAATTGTTATATTGAGAACTCCATTTTCAGATTGTCTTAAAAATATGTAACAGCTTCAGAATGTATTGCAGTTTTATTTTAATGTTAAAAATAAAAGTTTTCCATTGCAGTCTGAACGGCTTCAAGTGAAAAAATGTCTAAATGTGTCTATTCATTGCTTCGTCAAAAGGTACCACACAACTTCCCGGATTCCTTATGCTGATATAATTTCAAGGTAAATTCCAAAGGTAACTACTGAAGTATTAACAAAACGCTTAGACCATCTTTGATCTACACATTGCTATGTTGTCTGAGGAAAGCATAACCATATTATTAAGAATTTAATGACAACTTTGTGTAAACCGAAACTGTGAATATTGTACGTGATTTAATTGAAAAACTGTTTAAGCAGTGCCCACTTTCGCGTGCACATTGAAAAGGCTTTAAATCTATGTTAGCTACTTATTATTTCAATGGCAGAAACTGTTTTTAGCATTGGAAAAATAGGAAATGTGGCATGGTGTCGATTAATTGCCAGTCTCAGATCGGAGTACACGTACCTAGTCATTATGGCGGAAAAGTAAAGGCTGATAAAGTGCACGGTGGCGTAACCAAAATGACTATAAAGCTTCTCTTCTACAAATCCAACTGTCTCATACTTGTCAATGTCAAGCCTGGGGACGAAAATATCATTGCGTACGACATCCCTTCTCTTTTGCTGACAAATATTGAATGGGTGGTTTACAAATGGATTACAAATGGTAAACGGTACATTGAAAAACATGGCGTAGGAAGGTCACCCTTAAATTTACATATTCGCCTACACACATAGTAGTAGTCCCCTGAGAGGAATTTCTACAATGTTGATAAATGCAAGAAGTTGCTGATGCTATTTCAAGTAGGTACATTAAAGGTAAAAGATGTGAAATGAAGTCCTAAGGGGTTAGTGGCCAAGTTTTTGCTACGCCAATGTATCCAGTGTGCGCAGGTATATAACGAAAGGATCCAATTGAGACTAAAATTGTAAAGAATGTAGAAATGTACGTCTTGTCGCTCTTTTGGGGAGTTCGGTTGAGTTTAGAACGAAGTCGGCAGTAAAATGCTACTACAATAATGCCATTAGATTCCTTGGCTACACGGTGTGGTGCAGGGGAAAAGTTTGTCTGAAACCACAAACTTGGTTTTTCGTCGAAATTAAAGTTTGGTTGGGTGCAGTCAACTCCTTTCTCTCGTGGCTACTGCCAGTAGTAGTGCCTACTTCCTTTGAGTGACTCAAACTCAAGTGAAGATCTATCCATATACATACAACAATATTACTATCTACTTAGGCCACTAGCACTCGGTACACAAAGAGGGACTAGGCAAACAAGAGCACGAAACTAAGGCGAGACTGACTATCTTATCCATTTCATTCAGTGTCCCATCCTGTGTATGTTGAACTACTTACTGTCATGTCACTACTTACTTTAACAGTACTAATATTATATAAACTAGCCAACTAGATATTTCAATATTGACTATTAGTCTCGACATACTGCACTACTTACTTACACTACGACTACGACTTTCTTCCTCGAATTATATGACTAAGGAGAATTCAACTTCCAGAAATAAGTCAATGTTCTAAGGCACAAATTCAGGAAATGGATATCCTGCCTTAACTCACAGCTTTTACCACAGCACATAGCACACCATATAATCTGAAAAATAGTTTATAGTGTGATACTGGTGTACGTGCACCACGTTATACTGCCATCAGCGATCTTTGTACGTGAACAAGTCCACAGAAAACCGTGCAAGATTTATACATACTAAATAGCTAAGACTCACAATCCCCAACAACCTACGCCGAATATAGGTGCGGATTTCTTTACTTGCATATTATAGCTCTATGAAATAGTAGAACTATGGCAAAGTATTAGGCTACGAGGCAAATCATATTGAAATTTCATGTCGAAATTTATGCAGCATAGTTTCCACTGTCTTATACTATACTAGTGCTGAATCTCATGCGGGATGGCAATGTAGAGCTCATAAAAATTCGGCTCATGACAAAATTTTGGCTAGAATTGACCCGGCTGAGATATGAGAGCCAGAGAATATCTCTTCTTAGCTACATTACCACTGAACCAAGTACAAAGAAAGTTTCGAGACCTAAAACTCGAACATATCTCTCTACACCAGTATTGGATAAGCCAAATCATCTACTACTATGTACGAACTACGTGGGAGGTATATTTACTATGAAGACATGCACACTTTCTCCATAGATCCTTTCATTCATTTCCCTCTCTTCCACTTCCGCTCCTTTCCATCTGAGCATGAACTTTGTCTTCTACTAACATATATACAGATTTCCTCCAAATATTCACTAACTATATATGCTACCTTTTATTTCAAAAGAGTTAGATGCTAGGAGGGCCTAGCCAAGCCACTCCAGTTTTATATTCACTACAAGAATTCAACCATGTTGCAACTCATACTCACAACCTTAGATTTCAATTCAGTATCGTTGCACAGACTAAAGGAGTCGCTACAGCAGCTACAGCACACCACGTGATAAGTTCGCATAGGTACTCGCTACAGATTACACAGAAAGTACAGTTCCTATATGCTTTGCTGTGCAATTCTGTAACAGTCTGTATACCTAATTGCACACACTCCCATTCAGTACCGCAATTTCACCAGTATCACCAGTATCGTGGCTAAAGACGAAAAGGATGCACAACCTTGAAATGTTGCACTAGTTGTAGATCGTTGTTGCGGGAGAGCGACTGCTGTTGCTGTCTGCCGATATCTATTATGCATGGAGAATATCTATGTAAATACAAGTTAGCATGCATCATGTATTTTCTGACTTGGATCTCCTGCCTGTCATGCTTCGTTTTGTTTTGTGTCTGCAACTTAAATGCATGCATGAATAGTGCTGTACTGGATTCAATCGAACTAAGAGATAGAGATTTCCCATTATTTCCATAAAACCACGGCTACATTCGCAGATAGTACTACATGCACTTCATCATTGATCTAAAAGTTACAGACAAAATGCAAATGAGAACTATTCAATCTACGTATTCAGTATACAATATGAAAATAGGAATTTCGAAATTTTATATTCGGTATTCAAAGCCCTTCAAGTATAGAACAAAATATTAAAAATCAAACTTTTTTTTGAAAAATAACAACAATGCTTGCACTTAAATTAGTTACCAAAATGCAGAGCTAGGCCTTTATCAGTTATCGCGTCAATTTTAAATAGCGTACTACGAGTCTAACACTCTTAATACGTAGGTAGATACGTAGGTAAGTATTTTATATAAAACCAAAGATTAAATATTGAAAAAAAGATTCTCTAAATAACTGCATTGCCTATCGATTTTGAACAGTCTCTGTCTAAAAGACAGAGGTAGTCTTTAAAAATTTACAACTGCATGATTTTGCAAACTTATCAGAACATTATGTGTTATGTAATCAGAAGAAACTAAAAAAGAAAAGAACTGTTCCACATCTCCTATCTATGAGTATAACATTTATAACGTTATAGTTCAAACTTCAAAGACAAGTGTATAACAATAGTAAGTTGATACCCACAGACGAAGTGAAAGAATTAAAGATATCTTTGTATGAGGATGCACACGCACACACTCCAAAACTGTGTGCTAAAATATTCTGCAATAATTTGCTGCGACGTAGCAAAATAATTGAGTGATGGCCCATAAGGATTTAATTTAGTTTTTGGAAGTGGGACTACCTAGGTAGGATAGGAGGATTATGTCATTTGAGTTGTTTGATTTCATAATATATTTACGTGGGTAAGCAAGAGTAAAAAAGAAATTCTTGGATCTGAAATATGATTTGTGCGCACATCCCTGCAGAGTTAATGGAATGAAATGTTTTCTAGCGTTCTATTAATATAGACATAAACAAACGCAAATAGAACGTAAATATGCTCTCAGCATAGTTGTGCATACCTAATGCGGTTTTTTAGATAGTTTCTAAGTAGTAGAGAGAGAGGGAATGAAGTAAAGTTGTGTGAGTTGACTTGGGTAGATAGAAGTACCTAGAAAGAACTAGCTAGCTAGATCTAGAGAGAATAGATGTGCATATTCAGAAGGCGAAGAAGAGAGTGAAAGATGAAAAGTTGAAAGTGGAGAGGAAGAGAATGGAAATGGAGGCCGAAGGCAAAGACAGATCTTGAGAAAGAAGATTACATTGTATAAGAGAGTGGAGTGACGGATTTGTTTCCGAAATTCCGGGCATTCTATGCTAAAGAGTGGCTAAGGTTTCCGGCGAGAGTTTTCACGCTTTTCATCCATTTCATTTCCTTTCATGAAGAGACCTTAACAAAGACAGCCGTCTGGGCTGTTCCTTTGAGCATTGCGATTCCTTCTCTGTCACTTCAACTCAGCCGACTTCAGTTCTAGGCGACTTCTTCCCAATGCACTTTTCCTGGACAACATTCACATCACATCAGAGACAGCTTTCGCAGAGAGGGAGAAGAGAGAGAGAGAGAGCGAGGGAAAGACACACCAGAATTTCTTCATGCACTGCACAACCGGAGCATCGGAAAGTTTAACTTTAAGTAAGAGGCTCTTCCTTTTAGTTTGGCTTTTGTTGATGATGACGGATTCGTACCTAGGGACACTCTTTCTCACTAGTGCAATCCCAACCCATAACATCAGCAACCAAATAATGGATAACACTCATTCTCGTGACATGACGCATTGGCCGGGTCGTTCTCCTTCCTTTAGTAACTTATACTAGGTACTTACTATACGTAAAACACTGCTATAATATAGCTCTTCGCTAAATATCTTTACATAAACTATAAACTCCATAGACATTTTTCTTTCAGACCTTGTTGCCTTAATTCGCATGCTCCATTGTTTGCAACTCTATTAGATTTTACTTCCTTGTTTGTTGTCTATAAAAGCTGCTGTGGTCCTATAGAATATATATAAGAAGGCTATATCTTCAGGTGTATCTTACAATTATGTTATAGCCATGCCGTAGTATTTAACCACTAGAGGGTTAAGGACTGCACTGATGTGCTAAGGTTGCTGCTAACTAATAGCCTGAGTGTTTTATTAGTGTCTCTATAGAGCATCATCATTCTCAAGACCCAAAATTGACTTGACTAACGCTCTGCTGATGATGTGATGTGAATGTAAGCTCACATCTCAAGTGGAGACTGGAGAAATACTATTAACGATCTCTATATACTCTCAGCAACATAAAAGAGATATAGAAACTACAGTTGTAAGAAATAGAACAAGATAAAAAGGATGCAAAAGAAAGATACTAGTAGGCTATTCTTGTATTGGAGAGAGGAACAAGTTCCTTATCGTTAGTTACTACTACTTACTACTACAAACGACAGACACACTCATGCCAAAATGGAAGGAAAGAGAAGAGCGGATATTAGATTAGCTTTTCCTATACACCATTAGCATTGATCTGCAACATGCACACGTAAGATAACAAGCACAAAACTACGAAACATGAAGCGTCTTAAGAATGGAATAAATATCCTTAATATAATAACCATAAGATGCTGTATAAATATAATATTAGTTCAGTATAAACATGAATTAGGTACTTAAATATATTTAGATATAGAGCATTGCATATTGCTTGGTAGTTAGTATATTATATGTACAGCTAAATATCATTTATCCAAACTGCAATTGCAATGCTAACACTAACCAGGGCACCAGAGTATCCAACATGACTAGACTAAACAAATATAATGTCCTCCTTTCTTTCACTCTTTTACCCTAAATGCATTTTGTAAGCACATGTCTTTCTTTACCATTTATTTCAAAGAAACCCTTTAGCTCATTAATAATTGTTTACTTTCGGATATTGGTAGGCTTGGTTTATGAATAAGTTAGGTATGCAGTATGCAGCATGAGCATGCATTGCGATTGCCAGTGTAGGAACTGAAACCTTGACGTGACAATCAGTGCAATAATCTACTGCATCGAATAAATCAGAGTGTGCACTCAAAACTTTGACCTACCAAGTATATGGTAGCAATGTAATAATATTATAAGACATAATATTATTATAACATATCAAGATTTTGGCATCATACCCTACTCAGCAAAAATGCATAGTTTACCAACTACTTTGTTGGGTCGGAAAAATTGCGGGGAAAAAAAATCCACCCGTAACGAAAATGATGACGCAAAATGAATCTGTTTTCCCTTTTATACTTTACGCTACGGCGATGGAAAAGTTGTGTGACAGTAGAAAAGTCGTGTGGTATGCGAGCACATAAGCTTTATAATATTTCGCAATTTTTCCTTCCGCTCCGAAAACGGAAAATCACAGTCCCCCTAAATAAATTAAAGAGGAGGTATACGTATAGTATTGGTAATGATGAAAAGCTGAAATATCTTTCTGGAATCTCCGAATCGGAGTCGAAAATTAGCAATATTCCTTTACTTCTCTGGGAAAACAAGCGCGTTGCATTGCATGTGTATTCATATTTTTTAGCAATATCTATGAGATTGTCCTTGCTCCAAATTACTGAATTTTGTATTGAATTATCTATTCTGAATGAATGAAAATTAATTACCTTTTAAAGAATTTTAATAATAATAGTCGATGTCGATTACTACAACAATATTTTGTTATAATTTGGGTATGTCATTAGTATTAGTCATTAGTGTGTCAAATGTAAATGGTAAATAAAGAAGCTTTTGATATTTTACGAGCCAAGAAGGTAGTGCGTGTATCATTAATATACGTAGTGAGTAGTGAGCTTTCATATTTATGTCTTTAGGGCACCAAATTACGTGAAAATACTATTCATGAAATTCTTCTAACGATACGACTGCATTGAGTCGATATCTACTCAATTACTATCCTATTAGCCGAAAATGACAAGTATTGTCAGTATCGTTTGGTTGACAAGGAAGGTAATGGATACTCTGGTGCTTATTATTCTTTTCATTCAATGCTTGATCATTATTTAACATGGGTCGAGTAGAATGCAGGTCCTTAATAAAAGTATAACCTAATTTTATTCTGTAACAAGTATTCACATAAAAGAGGCTAAGTACACTGTTACATCAGTTAGTGCGATATACTTTCCAAACTGTCTATAAAAGAATGATATATGTGTGTATAGATGTGCAAGATGAAATGGACAAGTAAAGGACAGTGATAAAGGTTGATGTGGAAGCTACTTGAAGTTATACTGTTACAGCTATTCAAATCGACTAGCTATTTCTAGTAGTAGCAGGAAGATTCTGCTGATAGCAATATACTGGAAAAAGTCAGAAGTACTCAATAGAGCAGTAGTTCTATAATGTTCACTAACAACGTCCATTAAATTGAAAAAAGCTACTACCGTACTATCTATCATTTACTGCAATCTATAATATGCCGACATAGTCAATATTAAAATATGTAATAGACACGTCAGAGAGTTCAGTGATGAAGTCTATGTCTACAAAACAGAGATATCACACGCTACACTATACAAGTAACACGGAAAGTATACCTGTCGATGGGAAGCCGTCATCCAAAAGAGTAAATACAATCGAAAATACAATACACTACGTGTATTGACTTTTAGGTATAGAGCGGGCAGAAAAAACCCATTAAGGAAATAGAGCTGACATAGAGAATGGGGGAAAAGTACCTCTGTGTCTGTAAGATTTAGAACAAGAAATTGGCATGAAGAAAGGAAAAAAGAAGAGAGACAAGAGAAGGAAAAAGTTCCCTTTGCTTTTTGCTGCAGATAACAATACGTGGATGAAGATATGTCTATATGTGTCTTAGTCTTCCGTAGGAAAAAACAGAGTATTTCTTACAACGTGCTATATATCTGTAACGTATATATAGAAAGATAAGTAATATCAATAATATCTATTAGTTGGTGGGCTATGCAGTTACGTACGTACTGTCTGTTCGTGATCTAACTGATCTGTACCGAACTATTCCCTTGCTTTTCCTATCATATCCTATTATTTCACTGTGCCTCTATAGATAATGCCTTTTACTCCTGCTATCTGCTATTAGCTCTTGTATCACATAATAGGTAGACAGTATTAGTGTTATCTAGACAGATCTAATCTATTTGTATCTTTCAATGTGCCCAAGAGCCGAGAGCCGAGTCATGTTTCTATCTCTATGATGATACTAGTACATGGAATAGATCAGAAAAGATGTGCGTGTCTTCTCTGCTATAGAATTCAGAGAGGAGAAGTAACTTTATTATCCACATACACGGAGTACAGGTAGAAAATATCATATAAATACACAGCACTACTACAATAGCTATTGCATATGTAATGACATCAAATGAATGGATGTATATGTTATTTGTACAAAAGAGACGGAATACAAGAAAGAAAAATATCTCTTTGAAGTGAACTCTAGTCTCTTGTTATGTTAATTTTGTTGATGCGGAGCAAAGAAGCTGTTTGCGTTTAGACGCTAGTTACGACAGATGCAGAGAGACGGTCTTTATTGAAACTGATAACTATGTAATAATATCCCTTTCAGTTACTTGTATCCATTTCACTCAACTATTCCTTACAACAAACTCACAAAAGGAGAACAAAATAAAAAAGAGTCAACATTATAAATAACGAGCTGAAGGATATGAATGGTAGAATTACGCGACTGGCGACTACCTACCTACTTACCCAGACTAATACTAGCTAATAATAAGTAATCATGTGGATTAATTTTCTTTCTCTTTTCATTGTGTGTCTATTTTTACCATTTAACCTGAGAGGATTTTTTAAAGAGAGCCAAATATCCTAGCTCACTCTAAATCTTCTGAATCTTTACCACTCCTCGGCTCATTTCTCAACAGCTCATTTGCAATTCCCTAATCATTGTCACTATATCATCAACAAATTTTTCAAAAGTCTATTTTCTAATTTGCCTAATGCTATTGTATTGTCTTTGTTCTGTCACGATTTATTGTCCTTCTTCCTTATTCATCAGAATATCTTAGAGAAACGGAAATATTGCGCTACAGACGAATATATATGCTTTTCAAAATGAAAAACAAAGTATCTAGTAATTCTACTCACATTCCCATCTCATGACATTTATTTATAGAGCATTTTTTCTTTCTTTCCTCGCTTATTTGTTGTGCTGAGTGAGTGAACTTGCATGTAGAGGGAGAGCTCCGGCTATAAACACTTATATAAGATAGCCAACTACAGATACAGAGTAAAATACAATTTACAATACCACAACAAGACAGGAGACAAACCACACCACATACTTAAAACTACTGTTTATGTAAGTACAACATTATAGTCATTGCGCAGCACTTATATACAAATCTCACTAAAGTATTAAGTATATCCTATATACATTTGTTGTAGTATAGTAGTCACTAGTAGTCAGATACATACATGTGCAAAAGGGAGATAAAGATGCAATATAAATACTAACACATACTCTAACAATACTACAAAGGAAATGTATTAAACAAACTGTGGGCATTACTGAGAACCCTACATAACCGCAACAATAGATTCATACACACAATTTTCGTGCTATGCTATAGCCACAGTGAAATACATAATACGATAATACATGAAATAAAATCATCTGTTGAGAAAGAGGCGAAATGAGATGAGCTGGAACTGAAAGCCAGTTGAATTGTTTGCATCGCATCGTGTTCAGCAGCAATGGCGAATTGCTCCTGTGAATACGCAACAGGATTCACTCACATCACAACACAACGACAGAGAAAACTACGCCAGGCAGTCCTACTTACAGACTAATTCGGAATTCTAATTTATTTTACGTACAGACGCGTACATACAATTTCACCACGACTTATTCTTTCCAACTGATATGAAAGGATAATATTTTATTCCACTCCCTACTCTTATTCTGCTATATGTACTAGTACATATATGCTACAAAATATAATATATATGAGTTTTTTATAAAGATTCTATTCTTAAAAGAGATTTTGAACGAAATTAGCTAAAATAATACAGAGAGAGACAGAGCGAAGCCACGAGAGAGTATAAATAAACGAAATAGGGAATTAGGCCAAAATGCGAAATACAATAGTCTTATCACTTTCAGTAATTATTGGGAACAATGAAACAATGGCAAAAATGAGTCGAAGTTATCTAAGGATTATATAATTAATGTATAGTATAACTATAAAGTAGTATTTCCTTCACTTTTTGCATATATTTACTATTTAGGTACTTCTGCGAACTATCTATTGCGTCTTTAAATCCGAATTAAGGGAAATACTAAAGCATCATTTGCATTTTCAATGTAGTAATGTAATCTAATCACATCAGAATCGCTCGTTCTACTATTTACAATGCAATACTCTAGCATGGAAAGACAAAACTAACCAAGGAAAAAGGGATCTAGAATGTTTTCAGTGAGTAAAAGTTGCCAAAGTAAATACTAGAAAGAATAGCGCACAGAGCGGCTCAGTCGACTATGAGAATATGAATTTCATTTCATATCTTTTCTACATTCAATTCCTCGAAGAAATCTTGCTTTAGATTGTTTCTGTTCCATTATAATATACGTTTCTAGTACCGGGTAGCTTGGTATCCCGTAGTAGGAGCTTCTTATATATACGAAATATTAAATCCAGAATTATGTATTGTAAATATTGTTTAGCAGAATTTAGCATTGAAGCATATTAGCTTTCTTATCACTACTGGAGCTGTTAGTTTTAGAGGGGATTTCCGAGAAGCGCCGTGATTGTATGTAACTAACACCAGGATAAGGGAGACAGTAAGATGCTGAGCAGAAGATGAGTGACGGAGCATAGCAAGTTACATAATTGTTCCCGACCCCTGCCAAGAAGAGGAAAAGAGGCTTAGTTACTATTTATTCCTCAGTTTGCTCTTATTCTTATCTTGCAGTTCCAGCATTCACACATTCATTCATTCATACTATCTCAGTGCCTAGTCTACTTTCTCCAGAACAAGAATTAGTTTACTTCACCAGAATTATTAGCTCTCTTCTTTGTATGTACAAATTGTACACTTGCACAAAGAAGAAATAAACTGCATGACAGAAAATATATTCACTAACAACTTGACTTCATCTCTAAATCACAATCATGAAACGAAACTAGCAATAATGGACTGCCCTAATTCGTCCTTATTGTTAAATTGCGAGAAAATCAAGGGATGCGAAAAATCTGCAACAATAAGTAAGACACTGTAAAAAATGCATAGAGAACTAAACATGATTGATTATCTTTGTTGTACAGGCATCATACATTTACTGTAAGATTTCGTTGAGCTTATTCAGCTACCTTTCTTCGCAAAAATACATTAATCAACCCAAAGAGTATTTGCAACTCTTAGAAGAACATTAACTGAGAATGCATGCAAGCAACTCGACAAATAAAAATAATTTTTCTACGGACAAAAGAATAAGAAAAGGGAGATATTGTTTATAGTAGTCCATTAACGAAGTGTCTTATCGCTCATTTTGCTAATTAGCTTTTCAAAATACTGGACAAATAAAGCAATTTCCTTAAGAAGTATGCTTACCATGTGCATTTTAGGCTGATAGCTGTGCTCAACTTGTCTGACGATGAGCCATTTTAATTTTCTCTAGTTTGTTTCGTAGAGAGATACAAACGGAAGGAGAATGAAAGGATGATCATTATTCATGTATGGATCTAACAGTAAGTACAACTAACATCTCAGATCCTACCGACGACGATTCTTTCTTAATCTTTCAGAGCTCTCTTTGCTACGCTTGCTTCCTTGACTTGACTAGCTAATGAAACAGTTCTCTCGTACTACCGCTTCACATTGTGCACCCTTGTAGTATAACAAAATAATACACGTCGACAGCCTTTTGTTACTTAAGTCCGAATGATGTGTTTCCTCAGGTTTACTAAAATTTATGATTACAAATTGTAGGCACCTCTTATTTAAAGTGAACTCACGCTGTTTTAATGAATGGATCAGTTCCTTTCACATAAAGCTACCACCAGAAACTCGCGTTTAAGCACAGTACAACATTTGAAGTCAGAATGCAAAATATTCGTAAGTCTACATACAAATATTATAGCAGTAGTACGTACACAGTAGCGACTTAGCAAGTAAGTAAGAAGTTTATTATAATAAACAGAGCTCATCTCATTTTACATCCATGAAACTGCGACTCTATTCACGGTACATATATTTTAGTATCTCTTTAATACCTGCCAAATACACAGATTAGTGTCTAAAGTACAAATAATATTAGATGTGGAAACGCCAGAACAAGTCTATGATCGTAAAGAGTAAAGAGCGTTATAGCAGCCACTTAATACTCAACCAACAGAATGACAACAAATACGACTGTAGGCATATTAAAATGCTTTCAAATAAAACGGCTTACTATTCCTCTTTTACTACTGACTAGTTTTGTTGCAAAATGATATTTACGGATCCTTTCTTGAAATTACATGAGGCGGCTGGCAGTTGATCTAAAGAGATGTAAATTGTAAACCTAACGAAAGGATTTCCCTATTAACTTCCTAGACATATTTCTTAATAGTAGCAATGAAACAATACGAAACGTCATAACTTTTTGCAATAAATTCCCTAAACTCAGATATTTCAGCAGCTATTCCTGAACAAATCATTTGGTTTGTATTTTGTTAGTACTGGAGAATGAGAAGAGATGCCATGGCCATTTTTTGTAAAATGTGATGAAGGAATACAGCAAAAATACATATTTTAAGTCGGTATGTACAAATAGAGAAGAGCAAGTGCCAGAGTGTCATGCCTATATGTCTAACTGCTGTTATACATATTTATGACATTGAAAATGTTATAAGAGAAGAATATTATGTAGTATACTACCTATGTATGCTATACATAGAGATTTGTATACTATGTAGAGATTATTAGCATTGTCATTGCCAAATGCCTGCACTGCAGTACAATGAGTTCTTTTGTCGTCATTTATCTCATCCCAAAAACAATTGCCAATATTCTCACACTGTCACACTCGCTACTCATTGTCAGCTCAATTCTCTACTGACTCTAAGAAAAGAGAGACAGACAGACGAGGGTCAGACCACAAAAGAAACAGCTCGCATTGCTGATTAATTCTGCCAAAGAGGACGTGATGGCGGATACAAATGCCAAAACGTGCACATAATACACAAAACTTGTCAATTACCCTCAACTCCCGCTTATAATCCGTCTGCAAGTATAATCCATTATTTTCAGAGGTCAGGAAATGTCACCCTTAGGTACTTTTTTACGAAACTTGTTCTAGTATTTCCACACTCGCTGATTTTACATATCTACAGACAGACTACAGACATATGTACAACCAGTCATTTTTACATAATTAATGCTCACGTACATGATACATATTTATTTCTGTCTTAGTAACATGTACACAGGCTACTGACTGGCTTTGGCATTGCATTCAAATTCAAGCTAACACGTGCAAACTGAACATCATGAAAGGCATATAGAGGAGGATGTCGTACTTTTCCATATCATATTTCATAGACTGTCTAGTTAGGGTATCTCAGATATAAATGTAGTATAGGAAACCGCAATCTGTCAAGTTCAGTTTTTAAAATATTCTGAAGTGACTGACAATGAGAGCGAAAACTGTTTTAGCGGCTGTCCTCTTACAATAATGTTATTCAGAGTATGCCATTTATTCTAATATTCTGAACTGTGAAACGTATCGCAGGCTACATTCATTTTCAGTAATTATGGGGTATCTTGTGAAAATAATGATGTGATTTCTCGGCGTATCCATTTTCATTATAATACAGGTATTGAATAGTAAATCAAAAACAATAGTCCATTTACATTTTTATTAATCAATTTGGTAATCGATCACTTTTATGACTACAATAATACAATGCGAGTAGTCTATTGCCAGACAGACGGATGAAATTGACTTTTGCGGTTGAAAATGACTAAAATGAGTTGATTCTAATAAGTTTCCTATTATGTGCCATGGGGCAGAGACAATCAAAATTCATTACTCAATTTGACAGTAAAGTAAAACAGATTATGGGTAGAAACAAGTAAGGCAGGCAGATCATCCCAATTCCATTACATTAATCATCACGTCACGATTCTCATCAAATTTTGCTGGAAGCCCTGTACTGTGTATTATTCTGTAATTTCAATCTTTAAAATTATTAAAATATAAGTGCAGAATGGCCGGGGGGTTAGTTTCTGACTGTTCATTCCGGTGAAATGTTCTGGGGCAGAGAGACTCTAGTTGTAATCAACTTCTGTCTAGTGCAAATCCTAAGGTCCTGACCTCACCTTCTATATTAACTCATTTGAATCTGGTTTTAGCTGGTCCCTATTATTAATCTTTGTGTCCCACCTGAAAGTATATAGAGAAGCTGAGTGCCAGCCAGCTCTTTAATGCATTACGTGCTGCAAACGGTTCTGTGAAAACGGGTGATGTGATGAGTGAATTACGTAGGTACGCACCTGCATAGAAAGCATTCATCGCCGCCCTATAGTCTACATTAGATAGAGAAGTGTGCAAAAAGAATGACAAAGTAGACGGAAGAAAGGCTGCTGGTTTGCTTGGCCAGTGTGTCTACTGTCTGTGTTGGCTGGATGTGATTTGACCACCCAGGCTTTGGATAACGCAAATAGGTAGGGAAGCTCACTAAAATCATTTGTCATGCGACACACGTTCCATAGCATTCCTCGTGGAGAATAGCCCCATAAGAGTGTTAGTATAGGAATAAATTAACTGTGATGTCAGCATATAGTATAGTCAAGCCAAGAACAAGTCATGCCCAGTCTCAACTATATACTTTTATATATGTGTGCTCTGTTGAATAATGTACAGCTTAGAAGACTATAGCAATCCCCCTTTAATTCTCATATAGGCTAAAACATGCAATTAGAATAGAACTCGGGATTTGACTCCAGAGGAACAGTCTAGAAGAGAGAGCCGACTTCCAGAGTCGAGTGGATTGAACTTTCGCAATTTCGCAATAGCCCTGCATATATATACATACATACTGAACAAAAGTAAATGTTTAAATTCAAACATTTCCATACTTAGATATGCCTACATACTCCTTTCCAGCATGTGTTTCTATATATCCACCATGGATGTATATATGTAGTAGCTACATTTATTATGGACTACATGGACATGTCTCTTGCATATTGCACATAGCCTTTGCCATTTCCATTTCCCTATTTAGTATTTTACACTTGTACGTCTACTCTAGCACTAGCTAAGTAAGAATAAGACTTAAGACTAATACCGTCCTTACTGCAATAACCTAATATTTATATATGAATATATTTAGATCACATCTACATTAGCAATATATACACAGAATGTGTAGATGGGCATGGTATATGAAAACATATGTCGTTCACTCTATTTAGATCTTACATCCAACGTACGCGTATATCTTCATGTATCTGTACTGAATAGCAAACACGAATGGAGGTTTGCCTCACCACCAGTAAACGTCATGTCACCAACATGATAATCAGAAAACTCAATAAATGGTCACATTCTCAGTCAAAGGACGAATCCTTATTAAAATCAAGTCATCATTAAACCATTCGTTAGCCTATTATCCACAAACAAACAAAACAGTGGGTAACTTACTTAGTACTCCAGTTCAAAGAAACAAATCCTTTTACTTCATTCCTATACACTCACTCCAGATATCAATGATAAAATTAAATCATTTCATCACTCCATAGTACGTAGTAGATACTCACAAAACTAGAAGACACTACCGCACTGCGTACCCAATCAGCACACTTTGAGGATAATGATAAATGGAATTATAAAACCACGCCGGTTTCAACCGTTAATTGATCAATAATTCATTTCTTCTGGTTTTCTAATAATGCATACGTTCTTCACATCGTGCCATCGTGCTTTCTTTTACTTCATTGTGGATCCAATACAACAGAGTCATTCTGCCACTTTTTAAACCTCTCTGTTCCCGTGTACCTTCTTACATCATAAAGATCTAATAAGTTACTTGCAGGTAGATCTAATAAGTTACTTGCAGGTAAATTTAATTACAAACATTTGAGATATCTTCACACGCTTGAATAGCGATTCCCAATAACTTTGTTCTTATTATATTAAAAATGCGGCTAAAACTACTGGGAGGGAAGTACTAAGTATACAACGTAGTACTAGCGTACAGCATAGTTACGCCATTATAACTATGCTATGCTGTTGCGTTGGGCTCAGAGGCGAGCAGTAGTAGTAAATCAACGTTTTAAGTTAAAAGCGATTATTTTATGCTGATAGAACCAGCATTCATTTGGTGATTCATAGGCCGCTGACTCATCCATTTTCATGTTTTGATCAGTGTCCATGCTTGAAATGACGGTTAAAGGTTAATGCACCCCATACCACAATATATACAATTACAATAAAATAATAAAGTGCCTACGAGGAAACTCTGGAGAAATTCTGACATTAATCTTTCATTTTTAGGGAAAAGTCTCACTTTTTAACTGTAGTTTCAGTTAGTTATATCTGTACTTCTATAACCTAAAATTAGAAGACTATAATAATATAGTAGGTAACTAAGCCATAGCATCGATAACGGCCGATAGTTCTTTGATGCAGTAATTCCTCCATGGGGCATTACTACAAAAATATTGACAGTTGTATTTTGAGAAACCAATTTATGGTGAAATGAAAACTAAATTGAAGGCAATTCAAAGCGACATGCCTATATTTGGCAATACAAAAACAAGACAATTATTTCCTGTCTGCTTTTATGAACAATTTAATATGGTATAATTGGCAGGCAGGAGTAAGTATAGGGGGTTATTTGTGAAAATTTGTATTTTGTATTCTACACAGTCGTTGATTTCATCATCATTTCTAGTATTTGCATTTCAATATACTGTATCAAAGTACTAATTTAACTATTTACGTGCGTCTCAACCTAAATGAAAACTGGAAAACAAACAGTGACCACAGTGAAATGTCAAAACCAAGCCATGCAGAGCTGATTCCTAATTCCTGATATGTAAACTTGACCGCATTTGTCAGGAATGCCTACACATTTTGTATTTTTCCATAGGTAAAGGTTCTGCGTGGAGTGCCCATTAAAAATTTGGATCAATGTTAAGAGTTTCTCATGTAATCCGATATAGCGTTCATCGATACATCGTAACAATCGTAAGTACATGAATATAACATGTTGCTAGTAATTGCAATCGTAAAAACATTGAATGATTACATTCCGAATACCTAGTCAATCAAGTCTCCAGTTTATGTAGACAGTATTCACTCTGATGTTCATTAGAGAATTATCCGCAGGCTAGATTTGAATCTGTTGTACTTGTCAAATTACCTACCTCCCTTTGTATTTACTTAACCAACTAGGCAATCTAATTGGTTTCATGTTACACAATGTAGCAGTTGTGCACATTATTCTGATTATCTAACAGCTACAAGAGAAACTAGCTATTAATATAGAGTCACACCACACCACCGCATCACGGCACATTAAACAAAATCATCAAAATGAAATACAAAATATACGGAGAGAATTCTTGGTAAAATAACCCGCAGATGGATGTTATGCTATTCTCTGCCTCATTTAACTCCAATCTCTATTTTGGCATCACTGGCATTGTCAAGTAATACTAGTATTGTCTTCATGGCTGTGTTTACTAATCATACTGTTCGCATTGTTATCGCATCTTTCCCTTTTCTTCCACAAACTAGCACAAGAAAGTTTACGTATTATACTAAGTATTAGATGTATATTCGCTATTTATACACTTGAATCAGGGATTAATGAATGAATTACATTATTGTAGGAGCTAAAATCTTCAAAGGTACCTACCTAAATAGGTATTTAGTATAGCTAGCTGTATTGCACTTTGATATTTAAATACCAAAGAAAATATAGGTCGATATTCTTACTCGTTTTGTCCTTTCTACTTCTATGTGATAGATTTACATCAATGACATCATGAGAGTAGGTGCCTAATTCCGCTTTTCCACTAGAACTTTATTTATCCTGGTTTTTATTACATTAACTCCTATTGAGTCTTTTAAATGTTCCAGTTTTAGGTGTGTGTGCAGGTAAGTCGTTCCTTTCAGTCAAGTGAGTGTGGCTGTTGTCATTTCGTTGTCATGAATAAAAGAACGCGGCGTGGACTGGAGTGAACCGACTAGAGAGACTGAAAAAACGTGGACAATGCAATCGAGGAGGACGACAGGACAATGGAAATCACTCTGGGGGGTACCTACCAACACAAACAGACTGTTTCTGAGATGGGCGAGAGAAAAATGGCATCGTTTTATTTCAGGAGTGTCTGAGTATCTCGTTAAATACCTCGCTTTGCCTACTCTGCCCAGTAAATAGAAGGAGTGAACACCTTAGTCACTTATTATCACTAAATTGGATAAATATCAATGTAGGACGAACAGAAGAATCAATTTCCTTATGGCTCTTCCTTTGTATGAGCATAAAACATATTTTATTATTCTTTGATTACCCTTCCTAACTTTTTTGTTAGCATTGCTAACAAGTGCACACTGATAGAAGAGCATATAGAGTCTTTTGTTGGAAATGACAGCCTACTACACTGCAGAAAAGACACATTTATTTATTGTGCATCGAGTATGATATCTTTATTCTATTGTCCCAAGTATAGTCATCGATATGTGTTTATTTACCATACACGGTCAATGGGTATCTATTATTACTGCTACTAGAGTACACACTCATCACAATTTACCTTCATATTATGTATATATGTAGTAGAATATTTTAATAAATTATTACGCAAAACGCAATGCTCGTATTTACTTTACATCCATAATATTATTACATATATAGGAATGAGACATACCAAAATAGATAGATAGAGACACATACTCATATAAGTCATATATATACCCATCCATAATATGATACCTGTCTTATTGGCATAATTTTCTTAAGTGTTTGTTATGTCATGCTTCTCAATAAGCTACGTAATGTAGTTCTTTTGGTTTAACATTACTGTCATTACTCAATTGAAAATTGGATACTCCCATAATTACACAGAACACAGTAAACGTATGCATATATTATAATGGTATTTTTATCATAATGATTTAACTTCTTTAAAGGTTTAATGTTTAATAGGAATATTAAATATTGTGCACGTCAGAAGTTAAGTCCGTATTAAGAATAGGGAACAGAAGGAGTTAGAAGTAGAAGTTTAGTTTGAATGATTTCATGGCACAGAAAGCAGGATTAAAATTAATTTTGTATAGATTACATCAGCATTTGTCAACACATGGTATGGTTGACTAGTGTAATTTGTCACTATTGTTAAGGTATATTTTAAGAACATACAAATAATGACTGTGTAGAAATGCCATTTATAGAAAGTATAATGTTGCTAATGTATGAATGAACAACATATCGTTTGTTTGCACTTAATTGAACAAATAGAGTAGCTATTATTATGCTCTTAAACCCTTCATGCATGACTGTACGGTTGGTTGTAATGTAAATGTGATGTAAGAAAATAAAAATGACACTCAGAGAGTGTAGTCGAAGTCAAAAGTACTTTCCACGTATTTGATCGAAATTAGATATGCCTCGAGCAAAATTAAATTATTTACGTGTCATTAGTATTATTTGTTCTGAGTTCTGTGAGACAAGTGCATGTGCCATAACACCTAAGTAGAAAATGAACTGCGTAGTTTCTTTCTAGTACATAGAAAATAGAAACTGAATCAAAATGAATGAAGAGGGAAAGTGAGAAAACTAAGTTAAATGCTATTTTCTCTATAGTTAACAAGATGAAAGAGAAGAATTAATTGTATAAATTACCTCTAGGGGAGGAAGATTTGTTTGAGAATCAGTTGCTAATGTTTGAACTTCATTGGTCGTCATTGTAGTCGTCGGCGTCGTCGTCTCATTATCTAACTCAGAATCACCGGACGGACCTAAGTCAGTAAACGCTACTGTGGTCTCGTTGTTCATTTCCGGATACGAGAGAACATTTTCATGTTCATCTGCTAAAAAGCAACCACCTGACTAGCGAGAGTTTTTAGAAAACGATTTTCCCTTTTTTGAATCCCTCTTCCTTTGTTTGGCTGTAAAATTGAGTTTCCCTCCGGTTAGCGGTTGAGCAGTTCTTTTAATCAATTGGGAATTGATTTTCGAGTGATGAGTGACGACCGACGGACGACTGACGACTTTTAGCTGAACTGAATTGACTAGAAGATTTTATTTTTGACAATGTTTAGTGAAATGCCTTTGATTTGGAATAAATGCACTGAATGAAAATCATTCGAAGAACTTTTACAGAGGTTTTCCTAAAGAACAAGAGAACGGCCAGAAAAGGAGAAAACTGCTTGTGTTTACTGAATAATATAAGTAAAACAAGTCTGTCTATAACGCAGCAGCAGCGCGGGCTCCTGTCAACTGAATAAATTTTCTAGCCAGAATTCAGCTCTTCTGATTTGACTTGGCTTTAACCATTTTCCGAGTTAATTTTAATGAAATGTCATTCTAGGAATTGGAATTGGAACACAATGCGTTACTACAATTACACAAAAGCACAAGTAAGCAACACTTGAGTAGTTGAGTCTTGAGTATCCTGCACAGATTAATTTTTATATAGCCTAGCCATTGTGTAAGTTAGTTAGTTTCACATTAGAGTTGAACTTTATCCTCAGAAAAGAGGGGAAGAAGACGCACTAAATAGTAGTAGTTCTCCTAGAACGGAAACTTATAGTAGTTGCTAGTTAAGATGATGGAACACTTTCTTCTTTATATCAAGATAAATGTACATGTAGTGCAGTATAGTTGGTGTAAGAGCTCTGGTGTTGAATCTTCTCTTTAGATTACTTTGTACTTTAATTAATTTGATTGATGTTCATCTATTTTAGTTAGAACTTCTTAGTACATTTGGTATTTAACCTTCTGCAGATTCAAATATGTAACACTGAAGAAATTCTTGTTGAGACCACTAAGTTTTCTTATTTCTTAGAGTAGCTGTGTAGCTCCAATTCTGACTTGAATTTACTGCACTGAACTGGTTTGCAATGCTGGAAGGATCGACGGAATCTCCTGTAGGCTTCCCACTAAATCAACAGATAAAAAAGTTATTCCATTATGCTCAATTAAATCATAAATATTAAAGTTCAAGCATCTTACAGTTATTTTGCAATATCCCTAGGAATTATTATATCTATTAATTATATCCGCCTTAATAGTAGGATTTAGCACAGCTCTAAGAGATGATTTCTAAAGCTGATTTATCAACAGAAAGGATTGCTAGATTATCCGACTAATAATTTGTGATGTATGGGAAAGAGTCCGTGTCATCGCTCGGAATTCACATAACACGTCCGGCTAAAGTACAAATAGTCAGAGTAAATGATGCCAATATTATTACAGTCAGCACGATAATAATGACAGAAATGAAAAATTGAGAGTCAAGTGTGCTTTGATATAAACTCTATTAAGTATATCATCATTGCTTACTTTTATACAGGATATATTTATGGGACATATACAAAGAAATATCCAATGATGACTCTCACATGATCACGCATCATTGAGTGAACTAATACATAATAATAATGGTTGTTCATTTCTACCAACAAAAATCTAAGCTGAGCTAATAATAATAATAATAACTACATGATACTACACTCGCTTTCTCAACGATATCAAATGTAGGATGTAGAATGAACACACACAATAGGATTTAGCTGCATTCGTAACAATCCCTGTACTACATTACCCTTGACACAGGTAAGCTACACCTTTGAGAAAAATGACTAAAAAAGAGCCGCAGATTTTGTGGTATTCGTATCTGAAACAAATATTTATTTAGCCAGACTTACATTTATGTTTTTCTCTAAATGGTTTCCCATTGTCAATTATAAGAGCTTATGTAAATGACACACATTATGCAGGTAAGAATGGAATTCCTATTATTTTTTAGTAGGAAAAGGGACTTGGCTCGACCTTGGAGAGAAACTCTGCCATAAATATCTGGGTAGACAAAGAAATAGAAAAACACACACCTTGAGACTGAGATTAGGATGATGATGGAGAGGAAGATGGGATAAAATGATTTGTAGAGACACCTGAGCCGAACTTCACTTACAATCAACTCAACTCACCTTAAGTGAACTATAGTGAAACCGCAATTCCCTCAATTTTCCTTATTACTACAGAGTTCCTAAAGACGGTGGCGGAACACTTACTTGTAGTTCATCTCAGATCGGTGAGGCAAATGCCTTGACGCAAATGAAATTTCTCTACCAATAAAAAACGCTCTGCTTTTCTCTGGTGATGTTGTGGTCTGGCACATGGGCACACACAATCTAATAGTCTAACTAAATAAGTCTGCTGTGTGTGTGAGTGAGGACGAGAACGAGACGCGGCGACGTTACCTAGTAGAGTAAAGTCAGTTAGCTCACTCACACAAACTATACAGAAGACATAATATGTATAGCTCCTCTCTCTGTAATATTATTGTGTTGAACTAGGTAAGGAAAAGAATGCAATCTAATAAAAAAGTCAATACTTTTTTTATCAATTGAAGGCGAGGGTAAGTATCTGCTGTCCTGTCTTGTCTGTCTATGTGTGTGGACGAGAGGGAAACTCAGAGTCGCGGATGAGTCAACTAAAGAACAGAGAGAGTTTTAGCAAAAGGATCCGATCGTATTAGACAGTGGATAGAATTGAGTTGAGGAGAAGAAGAGTAGAATGCTGAATTGGCTTGATTGGGATTGTGAGGACGACGACTGCTCTGTTCTTTCTTTGTGATTCGACTTTCGACTAACTTTCCTATTTACCTCCCTCCCTACTAACTACTACTCCACTACTACTTCTACTCTCTGCTCACTCACTACTTAAGTATACATAAATAATTCCTATAATGCTTATGTGTGCTAAATAGTCAAAGTTAATAGTGAGCCGTCTTGTTCTTTTTCTATCAGTGTCTAAAGGAACCTTTCGCCTGTCTTATATTTTATACTCATCGTCAGTTCAGTTTAATGTCCAAAACTACAGTAACTAAGTTAGCTTTGCTGGGATTTGGATGTTAGTTGGGGCCAGAGTCGACGAAGAATTGCAAAAGCTGCCTAATTCCTACTACGATGGAATGTCAGATGGAAAACTAAAGCTCTTTACGCTTCAGTTAAACTAAATGGATTATGTATATAGCTTTAACTTTTTCTAGTAGCTAATCTATATTAGCTACTAATAATTGCTTCTATTGTTCACTACTGTTTACTATTTATGTAGTTTTTAGACGAACAAGGGTAGAGCACATAGGAAATACCGTCAATAGTACACTTTCCCGACTATTTTAGCCTATTGCCTAGTTGGCTACCTATTTAGCTATGTAAAAATAATTGGCGTAACATAGCCATGTATACTCACCATCAAAGGAAACTAACTGCATAAACATTCAACTCACATTAGACTTACCATCTAATAGCACAGTTGAATTACCAAAGTTTATGTTATTCTAGCAATGTCACGGTAATATTGCAGTACAAACAGCCTCGGCCACAGACAGTGACTGCGAACTTGTATAAATAAATATAGCATCTGATGATGTGAGTATTATTTAGTAAATTACAATGCAGTACTTACAAAGCAGCTCCATAGTTGACTATAAGTGTACACGTAAATAATGCACACAGGACACAGATACTAATCCTTTCTATGTAAAATTCCTACGTGTAACTATAATGTCACTCATGTACTGTAATAGTAGTGTTTTAATGACTTGCTGAGTGAGGTAACTCTTTGAGAATAGTCGAGAATAGTAAGTGAACCGATTGGAGAGAGAGAGAGCAGGTATGGTATGGATAGAGCTAAGTTCTAGCAGTGTGGAAGTCGAAATGTTACTGGAATAAAGGGACGAAATGTGAAACCAAATGCAGAGAATGGAGGAAATGAATGGGTAATAGCACTATTATTGCTCGCACTCAGAGCAAACACAAAACTCAGCACGCACTCAAATTCTTGCTTTGCTTTTGTTTGGCTTTGGCTTACTCGCTAAGGTAAGTTGACGTTGTTCCTGCATATAATAGTAAATAGTAGCCACTGTTGTATAAATGTACATTTATAGAAACTCTAAATCCATTAAGGCTCTTCTATAATAGGAGCATAACTACTACCTATTTATACATATGCAGCAGTGGTGGTGTCATGTCAGCCAGTCAACTCATCCTTTGATATTTATATCTAGTTTAGTGATGATGAAAACGATGATACTTGTTTTTATATAAATGTATACACAGAAACTAGATACGAATGTACACAAGTATCAGAATTTTGTTGATGTCAGTAGATTCCGCGGGACTATATATACATATATGTAGGAGCTGAGTGTAAGTCGTAATAATGTAATGAAATCGCTTTGACTCATCTCGTTGCCCGAGTCGAGTGTAATTCAGTTTTACTAACAAATCAACTCAAGTTGCACACGATTGTCTCTTTTGCAATTTCAGCCTTTTGTATTAATTAGTGTCAGATCTTTTTCTGGTTCGGTTTTCCAGCTTTCGGATACAAAAGGAGATGATGGCAATGGATTAGATAGATAAATGCAAAGTGGCAAGCTGTTAATTATTATATACATTTATATAATTGATAGACTGTCGAGTTGAGTGCTAGTGCTGAGTGGATTTTGAGCAGTGACTTTATCTGATACAAAACTGTAAACATTCATCCTCCTCCTACTAGTAGTATCTGTAAATATAGACACAGCTTTCCCCATTAATTAGTAGTTGAGATCCACACGTGTACACATTCTGCTCATTTCAGAAATGGAACTGATAATTATCTTACGTAATTCCCTACATACCAGTTTCTACGCTTTGGGTTTCAAAACTTTTTCCTCAAATTAAATCATATTAAAGTTACATTATATTCATACACACTAATATCAAGATATCTAATATCTTTCCGACTGGTGCTAGCGGATTTTATCAAACTGAGTTAAGATGTAATATGCTATGATCAAAAATCAGAAGCCATGCCACTGCGCTGAATACTAAAATGATGACTGACTTATTCTATGAACGTGATATCTATCTCTGTATACATTAAGTACGGCAAATATTAAATATGAAAAAGTATAGATAGATGCCTACGGATGTATACATATTTGCATATAATATGAGATATCTGCAGAGAAAATGTTATTAGTGGTAGTGGTTCGAGTTCTCAACTAGACTTGGTTGAGGTTGTTTTCTATCTGTAAACTCGATTTACTCCCTGCAATGTAAATAAATATAAACTCGTATCGTGGAGCGAACAACTACAACAGTACCTACCACCACGCAAGGGAAATAATGTAGCAATGCTCTCAACTCGTGTCGAGCACTAAAACACTGTATGGAGATTGCATTATGAACTTTACTTTTTGATGCATGCATAAACATAACGTCACAGCACACCACATTACATCACATACGCAAACATACAGGCGTATTATTTATCTACAATGGGGATTCTCATCAAGTCACGTTAAAAGTTTAAGGCTTCATAGACAGATAGGAGATGCGATGTCAGAGTGATCCGATGCTATTGCTATACTTACTTACACGAGCTGAGAGCCACGCTACACTTTTCAACAAGATTAAATGAAAATTGGAATGAAATCCCTAGCCAGTCAAACAAAAATGACTTTGTAAATTGACTTTAGACTCTTTATTTTACCTCATCAAGACTTTTCTTTCCTCTCTCCGTTTACCATCCTTTATCTATGCATAAATACCATTACCTACATTGCATAAAGACGTAAAATGGGATTACATTTGATCGCGGCTGGGGAAAAAAGAGATCAGCTTGGATAATGAAGCACATACGCGACCTACGTGAGAATTGCTACAGCTTTATTAGTGACTTTAATTTGCTTTTTAGATTAACTGCGAGACTAACATTTTAATATTTTTCACAAATTATTATCTTCAGTTTAAAAACTCAGATCAACTCTATGGCTTTTAAGGCTTTCTGGAAGGTGGAAACTTCATTTACACAGGCATTTTCCAACTAAATGATCAAATCAATTTAATTTGGATATTTATTTGACGTTTTTTTTGGTTTGGTCGAATCTTTAATGTTTTTCCTTATTATTGCCATTTACAGTCTCACTATTAGCTTGAAAAATCAACTTCTTGTAAGAAATACACAATGTAGAGCGTATGGCATCAATGGGAACTAGAATTTTCAGTCCTGAAGATTACCATTAGAACATAATAGCATAAATATTTATAGGGGTAAAAATTGACTGTAACGTTCATACCTTTTTGTAAAATAGTCGTATACAGAAGTATTATTGCACAGATATTCTATTAAAGAGTGCTATTATGATTGTTGGAGTAGTATTTTTCAAACCAATTCACTATGTTGCAATAAACGTGTATTTTTATTGGAGATTTTTACTGTGTGAAAGTTTTCCAGTGGTGAGTAAACACCTGAATAAAACAGAAACGTGAAAAATAATGGACAAACAAAGCCACCCGTTGCTCTTCAGACCACTTTAATAGGAGAGCCAGAGTCCAATGTTCAGTCCAGAAGAGAACGTAAAAGCTCGAGATGTAAACTTTGAGTGTAAATTATTATGGGATTGTAGATCCACATCGGATTTGAAATTGTGTAGTTGGTAGTTGAAAACAGTCACTTTGTCAATAGAACTGTCCTGTCCAGAAGAATTATGTATAGTTGATGGGAATAAAATGATAGAACTGACATTTGCAATGAGGTGTAATTGAAAATTACGAATGGAAATGAAACTTAGTCCACTGTGTCCTGTTGTGTGATATAGATATTGTAAATGTGTGTCTGTCGCAGAATGTTAAGATTTTTGGGGTAACTTTAGTAAGTGTGTAGTGTGCATGTATCAGGAGTGGCTCTACAATTGAACTGACTGAACTGAACTAGTAGAAGGTGAATGGGAAATGTTGTCTTATCAGTTAGTATACATAGTAGTAGTAAGTATAGTTCTTCTTGTGTCTTACATTAGATTCGTAGTGTATTTCGGTTTGGCTGGTTTTTATTGGGACATGTAGTGCTGAGTGCAGTAGTAGAAGTAGTGTCAGTGTCTAAGAAAGAAGTAGTACGAAGGACATAGATTGTGTATGTCTAAACAGAAATATATATTTATGCAGTATGTACATATGTATGTATGGGAAAGGATGGGCTTAATTCTTGGTTACTTTAGCTCACTCACTTCACTGACTGCTAAGAAGAGAAAATCTTGTCTTCCATCCGCTCTCCTGCTAAATAGAAACAAGTGAGGAGTGCACGGCAATGCATCCCAATCTAACTATTTAAGTAATAGCGTAGTAGTAAGAAGTATTTGTAGTAGCAATAATAATCCTGCCTGCCTGCCGCTCTCACAACATCTACAACCAGACTTGAACTTTTTAACTAACTAAGTAAGTAAAGTATGTAGGTAGTGTCTGATTCTATAGAGTTACATATTTGACTTAGCCTCTATAATATTATTATCTCTTCTAGTAGTATGTTTTCACACAGAGAGACTTCTTCTTGGAGAGACAGAGTAGTGCGGTAGTGCAGTGTCTGTAGTTGTAGAGAAGAAGAACATATTATCCGAGAAGAGTAGGAGAGAGAGAGAGCGAGAGAGAGCTAGAGGAGTGAATCGTGAGTGCAATGCAACGTACTGTACAAACACCGCATACTGTAGAAATTCTCCGCTTTTCTAGTGAACTGCCTGTGAATTGGATTTGGATGTATGTCCGAAAAATTTCGGGAGGAAGACGCATGCACGCTCAGGCCGCCACTCACAACACCCTGCACCGCTACGTTAAAGTTGTTGGCTCTTTGGGTCCTTTCCTTTCTATTGGCACTAGTTCAGCTCCTCTGGCTCATTCTCCCTCCCGAGCTCCTTTTTTCCATTTCCACCGATCCGACTCTCACTTCCACTCCTCTTCGGATCGGAGACTACTTCCACTAAGGTACCCTCACACTTAGAGGATACCTCTATTACCATACGGACAGAATATTTATATCACCCACACTCTACCATGTACTACTAGCTCCTGACTACTATTCCTTCCTCGACTTCTTCGCCCAACTATTATCAATCCTCATATCCTAATAGAATCCAATCATCCTCTTCTACACCCCTTCTCCTTACTATAAACCCACAGTTGTCTAACATTCCAATTCAAACCTATTACACTTTCACATTTTTAAACTTCAGTTACATGGTCAGTGCATACTTTCTACGCAGCAGCTCCCCTCCGCCCAAATGACCAACACTAACATGATTTACTAAATGGACAAATTATTCTTCCACACTGAAAATCAACCTTAGGCAATTTGTATCTTTTTAATCTAAAACTCTGAACTTATTTTCCCAAATCCAATTTTTTAAATATTATTTGTATTCCTTTCTTTAATTTATCACACACATGCAAATAATATCCTTAGATTTCTAAATAGGTATCCGAGCAGTTTAGGCGCTCATGCGATTTCTTTTCATAAAATGGAAAGCAATACAATTCTACTGTTTTTATTTCTTATGTACTAAATTTTGGACATGCTATGAAAAATGAACTTCGACGAAGTTATTGTCATATCATATAATAATTGCATCAAATGTAACACGGTTGATTGCGAGAATTCTTATAGCTGCCTTTGGAAATAGAGGGCTAGTGCAGTTTACCTTTCCGAGAACATTTTCATGGAAATTGTATGAAATGCAAAGGGAAGATCCTTTCATATGTCCTCTGTATATTTACTTGCTTTCATTCATTTCCTGTGGTGTCGTTTAGTTTACCTTGTTCTGCTTTCGTGTGTGCTTTACCTCGATAATAGTTGCTGTACCTGCTCATGCCCTTTCCAAAGCTATGAATTTTCTTTATTAGGTGAGACTGTGAGACATGTAGGAAAATGTCTATAGTGCTCTTAGCTTAGTAAACAAAGGTAGCATAGTTTGCTTTCACGTACATGATAAAATAATATTGTAATTTCTGCTACTGTCTACCTCATGTCATTCGACATTTGCTTTGCATAAAGAAGGCAAGCATATCATGCATCGTTACATTGAGTGAACTGTATAAAAGCTGTTGACGAGTGTCTGTAGCACTATAGATAAGTATGAAAACAATTTCACTTGTCCTTCTGATAATATCCTGCTCTTTGATGGTGTAATATAATTCGTAGATATATAGCTGTTCGATTACATTAGAATGCCATTAGAATAGCACAAGGCAGCCTAAGACAAGATTCATTGAAATAGCAAAGATATCGGATAGAAATTGGAAAAATTCTAATAATAGCAAGAATGGCAGTTATTCGGCATGTAGCAAAATAAATTTTATGGCTGACTCCCTTGAAATCCATGAATCAACAAATAAATGGCAGTTCTCCATCTAAGCCATTATTTTCATTTTGCTATGTTCAGGGATGATAGCCAAAGGTGAATGATATTTAGAAGCTACTACGTAGTAGAATTCTTGAGAAAGCTTTTCCTTCTAAAAATACTTATCATGTTGATTACGATGACTAGGTAATACTATTTTAGAGTAGGACAATTTCTTCCTATTGTCCAACTTTAAAGTGAAAGAGAAGTAAATAAATAAGAATGGCTCAATTTCCAGGAAATTTCTTGCTCCATTTTTTGTCAGCAATAAGAATATGAATGAATATGAATGAAAACTACAGCGTAGTACGAGGATTAGATTGTTTAGCAAAGAAAAAAGGGAAAATGTATTGAACTGGATTGTGTATACCTGGGGAAACTATCAATTCTATGTCCTATCTTAGAAGACATAATGAAAGAATGGAAAAGAAGAGTTGTGAATGTTGAAGAGAGAAAGTAGAGTTTCGTTGAATCAACTTAGTTTGAGACGAGTGAGAGTAAGTGAGAGAGAGAGAGAGAGAGAAAGCAAAAAGCCCCGAAAAAATTTTCGGGAGAGCAAAAGAGAGAGAGAGAGAGAGAGAGACTCGGGAAGAAAATCGATATTAGACTGGTACTGGAAGTGGAAGTAGTTGAGTTGGTCCGTGGCCAAAAATCCATACATATCTTTATATAAGATATCTTATTTCTGCATACATACATACATAGCTCCGAAGGTACATGAGCACATTCATATTCGTTCTTTTCTTAGGAAAAGCGGATCGTAATCCTCTGGTTCTTACCTTGCATTAGTCTCTTGCTCTCTCTCTCTCTCAATTCTCTGACTTGCTACTCGCTACTTGCTACTCGCCTTTTATAGTTGAGTTGAGTTGAACTCAGGCTGTGCATACTGTTATGAACTCTGGAGAAGAAGTCTGTTCCTCTGGAGAGAAGAGGTTGCATTGGATTGCATACCTGGAGAGGAGACCGCATGAAAACACCTCACTCACACACATCACATCAACTCAACCAGAAATACTAAATGAAAGTCTGCTGTCTTGCCCTGGACTCCTATCCTCTTCATTCTTGACGTAGATTCTTCGACACTCCTGACTTCCAATTCCATACACATACTACTTACACACACCTATAATATATACTCTCACATTTCACTATACTATCAAGGAACAGAAATAAATTTTATAGCACAGAACGTAAAGTCAATCCAATATTTTCCCCTGCTATTAGTATAGACGTCTTATCTGTTCATCTTTGCAAGTCGTATTCGTAGTACTTGCTACGGACGTCGGACCTAGCTTAAATTAGACAACTAAAGTGGTTATGTATATATATAGAGAGAAGCGAAAGTCATTGGTTTGAATGTAGGTAGGGAACATTTAGCTTATAGTTAACATTTAGAACTTGCATAATAGATATACATAGTAGTGAGTGAGTATAAAGTGAAGTGAAATGACTTTCCATTCTGTCTTAAAGCTAAATTGCAACCATATTAGTATACTTCTAGTATAGCTAAGTAATAACTATGTATGTATGTATATTTGATTCGAGCCAAAGTTCTGTTCTGCCTTTTCTGGTGAGACTCTAGTAACTTTGGCTGGCCTGGTATGGTAGGGCGATGCACAAGGCTCAATTCTCCACTCGACGACTCCATTCTCATGCCTAACTGAACTAAACTCTTAAGATTTCACTACTTGAGCTCTGTTTGGCCAGCTTACCTGAAGACACGCACAAAACACATAAGCTTTTCCTTTATTTTCCACTCCTTTCCTTGCCAAAGCCAAAGTCTCAAGGAATATTATGCATATAAATAGCTGAAACCCTTGCATAACTACCATTGTAATGTCGACCGCATCTTTACCATTAAACAACTAGACATATCTCGCTAACTATAATAACAGTCATTTTCTACTAATGTCCCTCTCTCCTCTACACACTCTTACTATAACTACTCCTTTCCATTACTATTATGCAGCTATATCATGTGCTCGTTAATACACGTGTGGACTAAAGGTCAAAGCAAACTCCTGTATAATGTAAAAGACAATACATACTACACAACAAGCTGCCGTACTCCCAACTATTTATTTACAAACTACTTACATACCAACCTACAATATGCAAAATTCTATATAATATAGTAATAGCAACTCATTCCAATCATAGCCACCACGTTCCAATTTCTAACTCAATCGCCAAAGGACACAGCATACTTTTAGCCCAATGCAATACCTTGTGCAATGTCATTTCATTGCACGTCATGTCATTTTGAAGTATTGCCATTACTGATATTGATGCATGTACTCACACTGTAGGCATTATTGCACATACCCATTTTGCATTGCATACAAAAATGCATTCATAAACATGTGTAGAAATATTGTTTATAAAAATAGCAACTGCTTTTTCTATTGATAGAATATTAAGACACATGAGATGTTTTTAGAGTACTTTTTTATTTAATTTAGGTAAAAAATAAGCATTTTCCTTAAAAAATTGCAATCACATACATGTACATGTTGAATCCTCACAAGAATTACCAGAAGGAAAAAAGAAATCAATGAAGAAATGCTGTCTCAAAGAATGTACATTCTGGGCATGCTACTTTAATCTATTCTTTCGTTTTTCTTTTACCAATCTTGGTCAGTGAAACGTACGTGAGGATTTGTGGATGTCTATTTAAAAATGTATAGCTTGCTTATCAAATGCGCAGTACTTTTTGGGAATTGAATATAATGCATATATCTTTATGTATGCAGATACACCAATATAAAAGTAGCACAGATGTGTATGGCAGCAGAAGAATGGTAAATACCTACTAGTAGAGATGTAGGAATAAGTACATGGATATTACAAATGTATCCCATGGAATAAATGGATAAGTGTGGGAGCTCACTGTTCAGAAGACTACGAACAAGAATTGCCGTTCATAGAGAACTAGTAAAACTCTATTTATTGCATCCCCATTAATTTCGAATCAGTTTTGAAAGGATTTTTATGACCTATTCTTAGAGCACGACTTATCTTTATGGCTCCTTTTTCAGATCTCCTCTCGAAACCTTTTGATTTCATTAATCAGCCACTCAATCCACTCACTCACCCTTCTGCTCTGTTGAACTCAATACTTATTCCAACAGATTTGACTGTGAGAAGCAGACGTTTATCCTTATCCCACTCACTACTCACATTTATATCGACAGTTTTAGTATTACACTATAACTTTAACTAAATCTACATACCTATACAAGATATTTTTCTATGCAAAAGTGTGTAGCAGCGGATCAGTAATGAATCTGTATAATATTATTAAATTATTATATACCCAGTAAACATCTGCAAAACTAATATGCATACAATTAGATATATTATGGCGGTGAAACAATATAACACAAACAAAAAGAGTAAACACAACTGTATAACTATTAATAAGGCATACCTCCCACAAATGAACTAGTTACCTTCTATAAGAAGTTTCTAAACGCTGCATAGCACCTACACATAAATATAATGGGCTGTATATAGTTAAGTGAGATTCTTGGTAAATGAACATTTTATAGGTAGTAACAACATATTTATTACCTATTATGGGCTTTCTGCCTCTGTTTAACTATCAATTGATTGCTGTCTTTGATTACATTTAGTACAATTGTAGAGTCGTATTTCTACTAGTTATCTTTATGAATTACCGAGTATTTTCTCAATGGATTTCTATATAAATAATATTAAATTATAATTCTTTACCATAATGAACTACTGTTCAATATCTGCGTTATTTAGGTACAAAAGTATTAGGAATGATGGAGAAGTGTATGTAGGTGTGTATAGTAAACTTATTAAAGACTACCTAGTACTGTACTATATCCAAATGATTCTTGGGAATTGGCTGTATGTTCCTTCCGTAAAATGAAGTAAGTATTTTTTGGTTGGTGAACCGTGGTAAATGAAAAGAGTTTCCTGATTAGTTCTACTACCTAGTACGATTTTCTATTATGTCACGGAATTGCGAGCAAGTGAATTCCCCCATAACTGAACAATCATCCGTAGCGTAAAGTAATGCAACTCGGGACGTTAACCTACTATTTCATGTGTAGAGTTCTTACTAATCCATTCAGTTGCCTATTTACCTTATAATGTAGTTAGGTATTTACTATGTCTTTAGGTATATATTCAGATGTCTCGACATTTAATGCCTAATGGTTAACCCTACTCGACCCAATCAGGGATTCTTGATTGTAGTGCTCTTCTAGCAGATTTAGAGTGGACGCTTCACTTGACTTTCTCTTTTAGTCCACTTTACTTTCACTAGAAATGCCTATTTGTCTGTTTCTATACAATCACCCGTAATAAACATAAGAAGAACAGTTGTAGTATATTTCGCTATAGCTTTAGCATTTGTACTGTAATGTGATGTCCAATCCTAATCCAGTAAATACTTTGCTCTTTCACGTAAGTGTACATAGGTAACTCTCCTTCTTTACCTTAGTACAGAAAGTAAAAAGTATAGTGGACTTGGCTGATGCTGGCAGTGTATTTGATTATGTTAGCTAATATCCTTTCAACACTTTCACACAATCAACCACACACCATTCTTGCTAATAAATTAGAATCATTTCATTCAACTTGTCTCCGTCAAGTGCTTTTGAGTCTTTTATATTTTCCCACTCCTCTATCTTGTCCACCACTAAATACATCTTCTTCATCCTCTTTTAAGCCCCCTAAATGTCACGCCACTACCATCAGACTCTTCATTTCTACCCACATAATATGCATACAAATAATAAGACTCCTTTTATCCTATTCGACTTCTTTTTAAATGCTATTGTAAATCCAATTACAAATCTTGTACCGCATTTAATGGTCACATTATTTACTCTGGTAGTTAAACGTTTGTCCCAATGTACCAAGATTTTTCAGTATACCTTCGGCAGACCACACAAGAGTTTTATATTAGCTAAGAATTGTTTCAAGAACTTTTACGATTAGACACGAGTCATTTTAATTTACTCGTATTGACTTAGTGAACACGTTAAATAATTTTCGTTTTATTTTCCCAGTGACAACACAATGAGCACTGAGTAATAAAAGTCCCTTGATTAAATATTTCAAGCCATTATTCATTGTGAAATAGTTAGGCACTCTATCTAATAAGCAAAGTTTTGATGCGTATTTCATTAGCCTACGTCAATCAAGTCAATACCTATAAAAATAGAGCGTAATAATAATTATGTTAAGTAGTGAAGTATATGGTACGTTCTACGAACTATACTACAGCTAAGATGTCGCTTTGACAGTGTCGCTTAAAATAATTGCATACCTAGGTACATACGGAAATGCATACTATTTGCAAAAGTTAGTAAATAGAACTTGGTTTTAATCAAAACTTGCGTATGAAATGTGGATTAGTTGCTTGCGTCAATAATAATTGATTATTAAATCATGATGTATGACAGACTTGGGGGATTTCGGACTTCTTTGACATTGTTCCCAATTGGACTAAATCTTAAAGCACAAGTTATGTGATGACAGTTAGTAAATAAATTTACACAGCTGCCTTGTGCATATGTACATAAGTACTTAACTTACCTAAATGTTAGCGCACCATTGTTTTAGTTGTGCTTTGTACTTATGGTAAGACTAGTACTTGTGTACTTTGTGTACATAACCCTCAAAAATTGGGACGCAAATAAACGAAAAAGGGACTGCAGAGAAATTGGATGAATATTCTAAGTTGACACAGTGTAAATAGTTACAACACATGCTATTTATTAAAGTTATCACATCTTACAATGTAAAAAAATCTTGTTTACTTATTGTTATTTATTAATCATTATCGTATAATTGTGCACATCCCTAATTTTTATTTGTAATTAGTGTTTGTCTAGTTGTTTTATTGTGTCAACATGCGTTAAATAAAGTAAGTAGGCTATCAGACATCCAAAAATTGCATTACTAGGTATACACTTCAAATATGTAGGGCAGGAGCAGTTGGTGTCTCGTATCTTTGTTTTATTTTAGTTGGTTATAGAGTTATGAAAGAGGAACGAGAGAGAGAGACAGAGAAGGAAATGTATGTTATGGCTTTGTAATGGTTTATTTCAGTGACATGACATCCCAGAGATTTACTTAGTGAAACGTGGTTACTAGATGCATGCTACACTAGAACATTATTAGCTACATTTGCTTTCTCGAATCGATTTGAGTTTTTCCGTCACGTTAAGTTTTTCTTTGAATGTTATGAGTGTTGGGCACGGTCGGCTATTACTACCAACTACTGGCTCTATATATTTTGCATATAAATATAAATTGTGAATGCTATATAATGTGTCTGACCTGTGTGCAGTATAGAGAGTGTTTTCACAGTAGCAATGGAAAATTGATAAGGACTAGCTATTTTATAATAGAGAGGGAAAAAGGAGTAAATAAACAGTCATCCATGCATAAATGCCTATCTAAATGTATAAAACAATAACAAAGAGGAGTCTAGTCGTGTACTTATGGTTAGGAAGCATGATAATAATAATACAGGTCTATGCATGTTAAACTACAGCAGAAAGTAGTGTAAGAAGGGAAGAGAAGGATATAGGAAGACATGATGACGGCTGTCGGGCGACATCGAGGCTAAAAATAAGAAATCCCAAAGCCATTTTGTGCAAACATTGAAAGCGAGCATTATGAATAATACAAGTTGTTTGAAGACTTTTAAGCCTTTTGTATGGACAAAGCGGATTCTTTACATTGTATTAGACTGGTAGGGGACTTGCCCATGTCTTTCAAGTCTTTAGTAGATAGATAAGTAAAGTGAGGAGTGTAGTTAACACGGAATACCTATACTACAATTTAATACGTACACAAATAAAACTTTTTTTCTATGGTAAATTCAAGAGTTTATTCTTTTACTTTCTCCTCTTTTCTCTTTATGTACAAAATAAGTTAAACTGTCGAGGTAAAACTTCTCTTCCCATCTTCCTCTTGTCTTTTCTGTCTGTGTCTGTGTTGTGTATGTCTGTGACGGCGCTTGTTCTTTCGCTGGTTCTTCTGTTCAGGACTACTGACGAAGCCCAACCAAATCGACTAGTATGACGAAGAAAGGCTTTCACAAAAGAGGAAATGAGATGAGGAATGAAATAGACAAGACAGAGAGCATCAGCAAAAAGAGAGGAAAAGAAAGGAAACTAACCAATATGAAAACGCAACAAGACTTTTCTTTTCAGACTTGCAATTTATTTAACTTTAACTTTGGAGTGAGTATAGAGCCACAGAGAGAGTGAGGTAACTAAAGTAGGTAACCACTCAGATCTTTAACTCCTTCTTCTTTCTATCTAGGATGAATGCAAGCAAGAAGAGATGTTGTACACCTGCACTTTTCTTTAATACAAAACATGTTTGATCAGCACCATCATTCCATTCCTACACTATGCTACTCGTACTCAGAAAAGTAACAGAGAAGAGAAAGTCTTGCTATTATGTACGTGACTTGATAGTGTACCTGCTAATCCGAATGATTTTCGGCAAGAATCCAATCCAGTCTAGTCCAATTAGATTCCGCACTCTTTTTCCACTAACGTCACATACTCATACTCCTGACTATCTATAGCATCTAGTTACACAACTAATAGAAAATACTATCCTAACTAACGAGAGTTCGAGCAGAAAATACTCCCACACGAAACCAAAGTTACATTTAATGTTCTTAGGCTGAACCGTCGAAAGAGATTGGTATTCATTATTTCTTTATGGCCTACATACACAGTCAATCCTCTGATCTTTTAGTCACATATAACAAACACTCTATACACTTCACTACCTCTAGCACAATAATAAACGAACATGCAAAGAAAGCCGATCAAATAGCAAAGAAAACTTTCTTTTAGATACTTCTCTCTCTCTCTCGCTCAACCACGGATGTATTCATATATTGTTTAGTTCTTCTTACCGCTAGAATAGGAATAATAGTAAAAAAAAGACTTAGCCTTAGTTAGTATGCTTCTAACCTTTGGCTAACTTTACTTTACACTTGCTGAATACTTTCCTTGAGCCTTTCTATCCTCTACTTACTATTTATCTAAATCTGCTTTCCTTCTCCAGCAAAACTCATTGTGCTCACGTTGAATTGATTTTGACAGCTTCACAAATACAGAGATACAATCTTCACTCAACCGTTGCATCAGCCGTCAATCCCTTTTCAATGCGCACCCTGTTTCTCAACGTCAGAATATGAATTGATGTGATCCATCATTATTAACAACACAGAATTATGTATCCACTCATACTATTGACACATCCTTTACACTTCTTCGAAAAGGAATTTCCTCCACCTAAATATTATTATAATCTATTGTGTAGTGTTACATAATATGCGTCTACGTGATGTGCAAATGGATAAAATAACAAATCCCATTATTTTCCAGGCCTTTCAAACTGTAGGAACTTTCTTATCATTTGAAGGAAATTAAACAATTCAACTGTGAATTGACTCACCTTGAATTCGTAATAAAATGTAACATATAAAATTCAGGTTCATTACCATGAACTTTTCAACGTGAGTTAATAATAGTTTTTTGCTCATAAGTCCATAAATCATAACGAGCAAGAAGGAAATGAGAATATATTATTTCAATGATTTAGTATAAAAATGAAATGACAATGGCAACTCCTTCTGATGCAATATTTACTGCCTGTGTGTGTTTTGGTTAGTGTTACGCAGCATGAATGAAGGTCCGTGATCTCGCAAAACAATCGAAAGCAAATTACATGCAATATACTCGTTAGTGAAACAAAAAACAATTTAATGATACTAATTTCATTTTAATTTATGTCTACTATAACATTGTAAGGACATGCACTAAATTACAACGTTCTTAGTCATAAAAGTATCACTCAGCGGAATATTAATTACAGGTGTGTATATTTACATGCATGCACGTATGTTACTACATAATAATATACACTTGCTTATATATTATGCTTATCAGTCTCGGAAAGGTTGCATGATAAAACTGTAAAGATGAAAACGAGAAAATGTTATATGCATGCTGAGAGTGTGAACGGTCGTCGTAAGAAGATGTCATGATTTTTTAGATGTTATTATTATTGCAGCATAGTGAAATGCATTTGCAGTTGCTCTCAGAACTTTATCTACTGCAACAGGAAAGGTTTCAGTTCGGTAGTTTTTATTTATTTTGTCGTGTTCAGTCTGTCTTCGCCTAAAAATTAGATGAAAAATGATTTGAAATGTACTGTGTACGTATATAGTAGACATATGTGGTGGAGGGGAGTATAATATTTGAACAAGTTCTCTCTGTTCAATGCTTCTAGTGACTAGTATACTATTTTTATGTAGTACAGTGCTTCTAAGTACAATAGAGACTGCTAAATATTTAATATAAGATCAGTATTACATTATGAGATGCTGTATAAGAAAAGTAGTACAAGTATTTGAGGGATTTTATATACGAGAGACGAATATAAGAAAGGAACGATAGCCGATCTGATGGGATCTCATCTCAAATGGAATCAGAACAAGTAAAAAAAAATCAAGGCTGCTTCTGATTCTTCTTCCTAGCAGTATTAAATTGTCTATCTTTTTAAATCCTTTGCACGCTCCGCATCACCGAACGCCGACCTTCACCATTTCGCTACGCTTTGTACAGTTGTCTAAGAATCTAAGAGATTCCTGCAACTATACCAGTCTACTGTAGTTCTTGCGTTACTTTACTTTTTTTACTATATATAGGACCTTATCTTTTTTACCTTAAGACCAAGATCGAATCAGGAGGAAATTTTCGAAGGGGCAAAACAAAACGAAAAACATTGCTAGCTCTGCTACTTGTATGTCTGCCTCCTGGCTCCCTCCCTATAATATTAGCTATAATATTATACGGAGGAACTCTTGTATTCTTCAAACTCAACTCAGTAACAAAGACAGACCGGAAAACAAGCTACATTTTATATTGAACTTCTTTTTATTAGTGGAAGCATTAAAGTGTAGGTCGTCGCTAGTATTTCGTAAGTAAACAAGAATAGTAGTAGCTAGTAGGTACTTCACCACCACCGGCTCGTGCACTGACTACTTCATGTCCAACGAAACGTAGCTCAAGCTCAACTCAGCTCAAACTTCTAAATCTATTTACAACAACGACACGAACGAAGGAAACGGGTGCATAGAGTTGATTCCCGGTCCGAAACTCCTTACTATTACTCTTTACTTCCATTGTGTAACTACAAATACTTACTACTACAATAAGTTTCTACTTAAATCTCCGTATCACAACAGCCTAATATCATAGATCTCTCATATTGTGTGTCCTTTTATTCCAACAAATACTAGTTTTCTACTAGCTAATATCTATGAAACTGAAACTGGACAATATAATATCATACTGACTACTACTTACTCCATGTCAAAACCTTTCCACACTCACTCGTATCATATCTATCAATTTCATTTTACTCACCAGAGATTGCGGTTAACTTGGCGCGGAGATTGTCAGCCAGCAAATAAAAGTCTACTCACTCACTCTCTCCACTTCTAACTCACAATCAAATGAAATCACAGAGCTCACATAGCCTTCCTCCACCAAAAACTAAAACTTAATCTAAAAATTACAAACATATATATACACTACTACTATACACACACACAATAGAATTACAAGTTTGCGACATGGACAATTCTCGTAAATATTGTTTTTATAATATACCCCCTCCGAACTCTAGCCACAATTTAAGTAAAGAGGTCAACATAGCAAAAAAATAGTCATTTGCCCTTTCATGGGAATTTTCATTGTTTTTTACCAAGAAGTAATCAATTTTTATGAAGCCATACACACGTGTTATGTCCTTGTAGGATGTATACTATAAATCGTCGAATAAGATAAAAATAACTGTACAATTTTTATCTTTGCGATAATCACTAAGATGTTCAAAATCAACTTTGAACCTATTATTTCAATGAATTACGTAACTGTTAATTTAAAAGTGATACTTGAATAATTTATTTGTTTGCACGTAGTAATAGGATAAAGGCATTACATATGAAGCTTTGTGTAAGGATACATTTCTCCGGATGTTTGTTTATATTTGACATTTGAAGGAGATACTGACTTACGTAATAGATTAGGAGCTAGATGACGAATTGACGAGATGTAAGACAAGACGAAAAACATTTCTGTCAGCATGTAGGCCATAGAAATATTTTTGAGAGTAGCAGAGAGTGCTGATTACTTAGATGTTGTGTATGTATATGCATAAATATATTATTATTGTATAATATGTAGGAGTGCTAATCTGTATGTACATAAGTATTTTCTTACGCATTGTAAGCCCTACTTATGTTACACATAAATTGCTTGAGTTGGCATGATTCAACTGTTGAAATTGACTGATAGATTAGCATGGGCGAATAAACATGCCAAATAGGATTAGTGATGTAGTTACATTATTATGTAATCCTTCAAGAAGGCGAGCCGATAGAATTCATAAGATGATCTATTTGCTGGGAATGAATTAGATTTCCCTTTGCATATCAGAACGTCATAGTCATGAGCGTACATGACTATACAATCAAATTCACTATTGTGCAACCTATAATATATATAATAATATTAGTAGTGAATTCTTATAGTTTATGCTAAGTGAGTTAAAGGAACGAGTTTCTATTTACATAGCTTCTGATTTACTAGATGATAGATTTGTATACTTAGAGGAGCACAGTAAAGATTTACATGAAATTGAATGATGAGACGACAATAATATTGTAAAGGATTTTATTACATTCCTACTCTAAAGAATACACTTCCCTTACATACATACATGTATTCAGCACACAGAAACACTATTTGTTCCGGCATCTAATGCTAAGGCATTCAATTTTCAAACGGTGCAGATAGGACGCCTGCACTTGTAGTCTACTGCATGCCTTTGAATGGAATTGAATTTTCTATCTGTCTCTTTGCATAAACTTAGCTTAAACTGACTAACACAAGTTAAGCTGTTGTTGATCTGGATTCTGATGCAATTTGCTCTGCTCCTTGTTGGGTGCTAGAAATATGTTGTGTGATATTACTCATGTTATATATATACAATACTGTTATATAGATTAGATATTTCTATTTGTATTTTGAACACATTTGATCTGATCGCCGGATTGATTTGTTGTTGGCACCCGAGAGAGGTTAGAAACTTACAAGGAAATTACCTTTCCTAAAGGGGAAAACATTTACCAAGCTTTTATATTGCGTTTTTACTACTCTCTCAATACATTTTAGTATTTTTCCAAACAATCATCTAAATCTCAGTCTAGCAAAAAACTTTGATTAGATTGGAATTGCATTAAGTGTATATGTATGTATGTATAATGTAAGAAGAAACGTATTTGCTCTTTTTTAAAGGTTAAATGAAAGTAACAATACGTAGAGATGATAATAGGAATTAGTTTCGGGATTTAGCAACACTGGTTTGCGGTGTGGGATACCTAGGAGCTAAAAACATAAGTAAGCTCTCGAAAAGGCAAGGGAAATACGTAAAGTAATGTCTGTGTAGAATAAATGTATTTATTTGTGTATAGTATTCGGTATTAGATTTGCATGGTTGTTTGTTATGTGGGTTTGGGTGGATTTTCGAGTGCAGTCGACTGTTATGCATGCTTCGTATGGATAGATAGAATATACCTAGTAAGAATATAAAGGAAAAGGACATTGGATGGAATGGATGGTATGCTTATGAGATAAGCCCAAGAGAAATATTACGACATGCCCATAAATCTGCCGACACTTGCTTCTACTTTGTAATTTTCTCATAAAACAAGGAAAGAGCCTTTTGCTTTTCCATTAGTTGGCGAAAGAAAATAGATGAGAGGAGCTAGGCTATATGGTTACGAGGAGCATTGGACAAGAATGCAGACTGACAAAAAAGATCGACATGGCACTACTTATTACTCTAAGTGGACATGTTACAGAGCACAATGTAAATTCTGTAATAATGTAGTTGGAGAAATTCTGCATTTCTTGGTATGTAGAGCAGGAGGCTAGTAGTAAAACTAATACATAATCTACGACACCAAAGGGATAATACACTCTTCTCTGGAAAACAATGCCTTATCCTAATATGTTACATTCGAAAGGTTAATTTTTACAGTGCAATAATACCCCAATGGGAATAGCCCATCATTCACTACTTGTTTTTAGCATACCATTTGTATGTAGATCTGTGCTGAGTAAATATATGAGAAAAGCAAATTATTTTGGCTCGTCTTCCTTCCTTTTCCTCTCTGTCTCTCTCTCTCTCTTTATTTCCTCCAGAGAAGCTTTTACTTATTGTCAGTGCTATAAGGCTAATTGCAAATTATACTAAGCCTTTTCCTCTAACTCTGACGATAATCATTTTCTTCATTCCCTAGAATTCCAGACAGTTCGCTTCGCTCACAAACACAGCACATCATAGAATATTATCATGTGCCTCTGTTTTATTTATTACACACTAGAATTCCCAACATTATTCTGTTGGGTAATAGCAGTTGCCATTTCAATACTTTAACTACCAAGTAAATTCAGCTTAATAGCCAACAATAATGAAGGTTATTACAACTAGAGAGGTACGAGAATGTATTTCTGTTGATTCCTATGATTATGTCCTAGTGTTTACTAAACTAGAGAATTGAGCAATATATCCCAAATTCATTTGACTATACATAAACACTATTATCACAAGTTCTGTTTCACAGACAGTTAGACACTTTTAATGAAGACTCCTGTATATAAATGTAATCTATCCCCTGAAGGCCTCAAAAGAGGAGTAACTATAATAGATTAGCGATAGATATACGTCCTAGTAATGCCTTCCAAAAATATATGATTCCAAACAATGGACCCTAGAGACTAGATACTCGATTATTTTACACAATTATCTTTTTCTCTTGTAATTGTAAGGTCAGTTAACAAATTAGCAACTCAATAATTAAACTGAGATCGTAAATATCAAAGGATTTCCAGAAAACAAATTAAGACGAGTACAGTTCTTACTGACAGAAAATTATCGCAAGGTTATTTTTTGGACTACTTATTATTGCGTATAATACACTAGTTAGTCATAATATTCAAGTTGTACATCATTCTGAAGACATTACTAACAGTCACAGGGTTTATGGACGCAAAAAATGTGAATTGTTTTATGGTAGCTCTTCTGTCGTTTAGGAAATATCAGTCATTAATTGTTGATGTTATGCGAGTTTCAAGGTCTCTCTCAAGTCTGAGCTGTCTGTGGGAGCTACTTTTTAATCCCTTAGAATAAACTTTGCTATTAATGTCAATTACCTACTTAAAACAGATAGTCTGAGCCATGCGTATCGGTATGTATAACCGCCAGATTGAGATAAAAACAAAAAACTAAAATGTCACAAGTCACAACAGTAATAGATACTTATGTAAGTCACAAGTATCTATTAAGGATAGTAACAACTTAGATTGTTACTTAAATGACTTAAAAACACATTCATCAGCTCGTTAAGGCTTCTTTAAGAAAATGCATTCATGTGCAATTTTACTGTGTGCGCTTGTTCTCTAAGTTCGAATTTTGCATATACAATAAGTCAATATTATCCGGACAACCTACAATTCCAATAGGGTAATATAATAATAATAATCCCAAAAATTGAATCGGTAGGCATTCATATGCGATCTGCAGTTGATTTGTCACAGAATTATTAATTTTACGCAATGGTAGGTAGGTACATCGGTACATGTTATGCAAGATTATAGTAAGCTTAGATTTTGGGCTGGGAGATAATGGTGTCGACATTTTCTAGAGCAGTAGACACGGATATTAATTCTATGCTAACGCCAGAAAACCGCTGTAAGTAATCGGCTTTGGTTTATTTGCAGTTGTAAGTTGAGCATTGCAGCGGAAGCATTCCCAGAAGTAGAAATGTGGTTTTACATGGAATAATGCAAAGAGAATTCAGAATAAGGGGAAATTCATGACAAAGGCTGTCCTCCGGGCGGTAAATATGTGCTAAAACAATGTGCATCATACACACTACATTCTAAGTATTTGTAATGTAAACGTGAAAATTGGAATCATAAAATATTGGAATGTACTTACGTCTAGAGATGATTACTTGTAGTATCACTACAGATAACTTTGTCCATTTTGCATTGTATTAATTAGTAAAATTAATGATGGTAATGTAAAACTTGTAATTAGCGATAAAGGAGAAATCACTCACTAAATCAATTAGAGGTCCTTGTTCTTCTTTATTGTAGGAAGGAGAAACAATTCCTGTAAATCACATTTCATGAACATCTAGTGGTGATAAAAAGGATTTCGAATGATTTTGACCTGGTGTAATAATTTAACGATTATACAAAAGTCACAGTTACGGGATGTGGCAAATTTATTGCGTTATCCATACGCATATAAATAGGAGCAGTTAAGCTTTCAAGAATGCGTTCGAGGGAAGTTATACAGAGGCTGAGTCTGAACTATTCATGTAGTTAAATTCGTTGTGCTACATTAAATCGAAGTCGACATTTATCAAAGATACAGCACTGTTCAAGCTTTGTCTAATAATGAGTTTCAGCTGCCCTGTCTCGTGCTTTGAATTAGTTGCACATGCATGAAAGCCAAAATGGTTTATTCCACAGACCTCTGTCTAGATCTACACTGCTGAAGAGTCGTGTAGATTGAGGAAATTGTGCAAATACCAATGTGTCTCTTGCTCAGCTGGCTCTTTAATGTATTGTGCAAAATTTCCTTTCGATTCACTGTTCACTATGAAACGACACGAAGAACAAGCGAGGACACACGACGACGACAGTTCTTCTTCTTCCGTCTGAGAAAGTCAAGTGTACAGCACAACGCAGTTGAACCCTCCTTTTCCTTACTTTACTATTTATTTCATGTAATTACACAGAGCTAATAATAATACTATAGCTGACTACACTTTACAGAATCACTCTTATCGTCATATTATATAACGATGATTTTTTTTCTTTGTTGACAATAGCAAAGGGCATGTGAAAGAACAACACTAATAATGAGTAGCTCTCTCTTGCTCTCATCAACAGCCTCAACCCAACTGAATTGTATCTGTCGTAAGTTGTTGACTAAGTATACGCTGAAAATAAGTAGTAAATACTGGTATTGAAACCATGTAGGTACATATGGTGTGTGTGTTTTGCTATTTATTATCCTTTGGTAGGAGGCAGAGGAGGTACAAAGTGCGAACCTATGTGCCCAGTGTGTTCTTTATATATACATAATACGCTGTGATTGCACTCTGACGTCTTATACACTCCTATTAAATAAGTATGTATGGAAATTAAATCCTCTAGCATAACCTTAGATTCTCTTCTTTTAGATCTCCAAATGTATTTACACTTTACACCACAGCTTCCTCCAAGACTCATAGCCTTGTTTGTCTTAAATGAACAACCATCATCAGTCTGCACATTATCTTGTGCCTTTGCAATGCAGCGTCTTCTTCTGTTTATACCAATGACATTGCTGTACAGCATGCCTTAAATACCAAATTCGTCACTGCTATACAGAATCAAGTTCACCATGTATAATTTTAAACGTGGATTCTCTACGAAAACCTATTCACTTATATTCACATAATTAAAAGATAAGATCACTTTTTCATAAAACTTTAACTGCGGTTTCTGAATCATTCTAAAAGCTCAAACGTGTACACATGTTTACGGAAAAGAAGGAAATCCCATATAATCATTATAATTATGTATTTCTAAACATTTGTATTTCTGAGTAAATTGTTTTTCTTACAGTGACATAAACACTTGTTATAGAACATACTTAGTGTCTTCATGTTCGAGTCTATACTAGATATTGTCGCGTATAGATATGTCTGATAATTATGATAATGGGATCAATTACCTTCTTTAAATCACCACCATTATAGAAAACATAAACTTTGTGTTGCATACAATTAATTCTAGGCACGCTTTACATGTGTAGTATCGGAATTATCCTGTTAACAAGTATAATATAACAATAAGTGGTCGTGAATTTCGTGATTATGATCATTAACAGTGCTAATTTTCCAAGCCTATATCATTTGCAATTTTTTATTTTAATAGTTAGTGCACAACCAATTAGCTATGTATCTGTAAGAAGTAAGCCCACAACAATAGATACAAACAAAAAAGTATTGATCATTATTTTGTAATGTAAATATGCATGACGTTCGTGTACGCGTATATGTAACTCTTATAACATGCAAGCAACAGCTAAAAGAATTATTATTATAATTACATAATATGTATATAATGTACCTATATACTTAAGTGTATACAATAGAATCTCTTGCACATGAATATACTAATTGCGATATAAAAGACGATAAGAAGATGAGCTCTGTATAAGTTAAGTAAATAGTTTAAGTGTGCATGTGTGAGTGCACATATCGTTCATGTTCTATCTGGCTGTCTGTGTGCAATCTGTTTTGTGTCAAGTAAGTCAACGTTAAGAATAAGACACATCTGTGTGTCTGTGTGCGTATTTCTCAGATATTATTCTCTACGCTCCTGGCTAAATAAGTAAAGAAGAGATAATGAAATAAATCTAAATCCAGCAAGACTATTTTTCCCATCGTCACTACAAATATCACATCATAAGAAAATATAGTGGTGAAGAAAAGTTGTTGAAGCGCCGAGTTTTACATCCCTTTTTGTAGCTAAGCATCTGCTGAATGATAGGTGCTTGTTCTGCCTCATCTTCCCATGTCTTTCCGTGTCTCACACTCGAATTTGAGGCTTTGCATTGTTCATCCTGGAAGTTTTGTTGTAGTAGTTATTCTGCTATAGAGCAGGGTAGGACAAGTCATAGGACAGGATTGCAATTTGCAATGTGTTGTTTTGATTTACATGGCATAGCCACATGCATTGGCTGTATACTGCAATAGAGATAAGAGAATAGTGCAGAGTTGTATGGAGTTGTTCTATTCAGCCAAGTCTGAGTTTTAACAAACAAGAACACGTTGAACTGTTCTCCACACTCCTTCCTTTTCATCATATTATAACCATTACATCACACACCAGGCATCCGCAATCATAAACATCTTTATTTTCACAAACACCACAAGTCCTTGTGAATGTGAAAATGGATTTACCTATAGCGGTAGGTAGGTACCTAATTATCAAACTCAATATGCGTATTACTGGTAGAATTTTTTAATTATATCAGCCTCTGGCGTTGGAAAATGATTTAAGAGTCCTTAGCATTGGTCATGCTCCATCCTGCAAATAACTACGAGACAAATCTACAAGAAAAATGATGCATACGGCAAAGGAAAAGTATTATCTTGACTGCGTAGAGAAGAGGATTCGGATTATCTTACTTAACCTCTACTACTAGAGTGTATAAATAAATTGTTGTCTTTTGGTTACAGACTTAGTTGACTGCACTGCGGTGTGTCATTTATTTGTTCATTTTGGCTGCTACAGATTCGCTGTAGCACATATATCTCTGTGCTCAGTCAGCCACAGATACTCATCCTTGATATTTATATGTGTCTCTATACTCTATGCAATCTCGTAGACAAATTCTATCTGCATGTAGGAAGTCGGGGTATTAGCATTAGTGCTGGAACCATGTGTCTTTGTTATGCTATCTAATCTAACGTAACGAAACAAAACATAAAGTCAACTAAATACGTGAGTAGGTACGTAGCTACGTATAAAAACTATAACCTAAATAAATTGAATGGTAGAGCAACTATGTGTAGTATTTGCTGTCTATTATGTGAAGTAGGTAGTTGAGTCGAATTTGAATTGTCTTCATATTGTTCGAAGGAAAAGTGAGAAAAACTACAGTAGGAATCTCTTTAGACGTCCATTTGTTTTTATAGCAAACAGAAAACAGAACTTTTTTGTCAGGGTTTCTACGAACGGATTTGTAAGAAGTAAGTAAAAGTAAATAGCTACCTATCTATGTAAGTAGGAATGAAGGAACCCGCAGAGCAAGAATAGTGATGTAATGTGATGTAAGAAAGATGCAGAAAATCTCTGCCGAACATTTGCAAAAAGAGCAGGCACACTACTGGCACATGCTTCCTTATCTTTTATAAATATAGACAACTTTAACTAAGCTCTCTCCTAATCTTTCTCTGTGTATCTACATATACATTCACCAGTATCACCAGTTGGTATTTTCGTATGTGTAGGTATGTACAGCTTCAGTCAACCAACTAAAGTATGAGTGTATGAGTAAAGAAAGAAGTTCAAGCCAAAGTCAAGTCAAGCATACTTTAGCTATTTCAATGCTTTGCAATCATGGGGCGACACACTCAAAGAACACAATCTGCAACCACTAAAACAACAGACAGAATGCAGAATGAAGCCACACCAAATGAACTCGCATTGAAAACGTCTTAATAATTATTTCTTCAATGAGTTGTCGTTTTCATGCTCTATGTTCTTTATGGAGTAATAACAACATCACATCACAGTTAGTGCTCTCTTTCGGTAACTCCATTTCAACTCCTTCTGTGATAATCTAATAATGTTCACACTGAGTACTTGCATAATTTAACTATCCATTAAGTGCATATCCAATGTACTTCTCATATATCCTTAGGATCCTTTAATTGACATTAGGATTTATAAACATGAACGAAACTGCTAACCAAATCCATCTGAGAAGAAGCAATAAAGAACACCACAAAAAACAACTCTTGCATGATGGGCAAAGTCATTTACCAGCATATATACATATATGTTCTATATCTATAGCTGATTACGAGCATAATATTAGTATGGTCGCACATAAAATAATAATAGTATAGTAGGCTTATACTTATCAGATCACTTATGCGGGAACTGATTCTTAATGCATTTACAAGATTTAAATCCCCTGCAAACAACTTTTCACATCTATTTGCACAACATTGTTTTCCTAAGACTTTTATTATCAACAAAGAACAGAAATAGATTTCATGCTTCTTTTTTCCAAGCAGACGGGCTGATTACTGCATCCTTACATTTCATTCTTCTACTCACAATTTAGGGAATTAACACATCTATTATGAGAGATATGGTGTCAAAAGCTCAAACTGACTACCTACATGTGAAAACATTAGCAAGAATAAATAGCACACTTACACTTTGCGGCCTCCTCTTTTCAAAGTAATGTAAGTAATCTAAAGAACACACTCAGAAATGCACAGTTAAAACAAACTCAGAT
>JABASI010000069.1:0-62974 GCA_019776505.1 Tomocerus nigrus | reverse complement strand
GTGATTCACATGCTGCTATTTTACACTTTAACCGCTTGTTCATCAACAATCACAGTTTATCCCAAAAATATGGACTTTCATGGATCTATTTATCAATGGTAAAGGAAAATTTCGAAAGTTTAAATGAAATGTAACAGCATTTCAAATGTGTTGCCAAAGATTATTAGTTTCTAGCAAAACTGGTCGGGAAACAGTAATAGTATTTGTCAAAAATATGTGATAATCTGCACCTGGTTGAATACCATGATTTAATGCAAATTAAATGGCATTTTCAATTCTCCACAGCGTGTCTCTTTACAGATTGCCATTGGTTAGATAGTTAGATGAGGTATCTGAATAAATTGGAATTTTGTCTATGAATATGGGGTTAGCCTGCGGTCATATTGCATTCTGCCGTCTCTCAATGCCTCATCGACCCATTTGACGGTCTAGAAATGAAAGAGCAACCGAATGGAGTGTAGTAGTATATAACAGGGGATGTAAAAGGGGGAGGAATATATAGTAGAAGTAAGACAAGTAGGAATTTAAATGTTGAATTGAGTTTGCATGTAGCTCTTTAAGAAAATCAGTAGTTAGCTGCTTTAGTTTTGACAGATGGAATAGGACCACATGCTAATTGCCTAATTCATAATAATAATAAGTGAAGAGAATAGTCAGAGACGTTTGTAAAACGGCCACCTGAGCTTGATATTTGAGAGTGGAGAGAAAGAAGAGAGGAGTGGGATGGCATTTGGGTTCCTGCATGTTGCTCTTGGTTTGGTTTGCTTGGCTGGTGAAGTAAACCGAGTCTTGTTCTCTGTTCGTCTCTCTCTCTCTCTGTTCCAGATAGTTGAGATGAGTCCGCCGAAGCGAGACACTCATTCCATGGCATTGCCAACATCCACAATAACAAGAATACATAAGAGAGCTCAACATTTAAGCTCTCTCGCCTTCTCCATCTTCGCCTCTTGTATGCACACACATCCATCTTATTCCCTCGTACTTACACACACTTCTCCTATCTAAGTACATACAACTAGTAAGCATAATACGATACGAACATTTTGGGAAGTTGAGTTGAGAGTTGATCCTTTGCTCGACACTTACACAGTCTTACGCACTTATATTATTGTACACAACAACACAATCCCTTGTTCTACGCTTTTTTATACTCAAAACTATTTTTTAACCTGTCAACCTCCTTCTACTGTTTACATTTCTCCACTCCTAACTATTATATAAGTCCTTTTATTTAGTAGTCTCATATCCCACACAATAAGAACACCTACTATAGCTGCGTGTTCTACGATGACTCAGAATCAGTCTCCATATTATTTATACTCGCTAGAGCTCTACTAATGCTGATACTCTATCAAGTTGCAGGCCATGAATGCTTTGACAAACAACTTGCATAAATGAATGTACAATAGAGTGAATTCCCCATTTAAATTATCCAACACGTACTAGTAGGTAGCATAATCTAGACAGATGCAAATATCACATTTACAATAAAACAAAAAACAGGGAAAATCAGAATCTGTATGTAGTAGAGTACAGAATGTTATCTATAACGTTTGCTTGTGAAACTGATAGCTAAGTAAGCTGTACATAGTGACAGTAAAGAACTTGTGACATTTTCAAAACACAGATCTAACCTACTATAATGAAGTGGAACAAAAAACTCCCAGTTCTAGTACATTTTCCCTAAATTTGAAATCTGAAGAGGATTTCTGTAAAAAAGGGTTGTTGAAAAGGTTTGAGATGGCAGAGCTAAGTATTTATTTAGGACAAGAGGAGTAAGTGCCAAATAGTTATAAAAAGCTGTAAATAGTAAAAGTAGGCTTAATCCATAAGGTAAAAGGTAAGTGTAGGAAAATCCCTTGGCTAGATATACATAGAAAACTGATAGAGTAATTGTATCTTTGTAACTAAAAAAAGTTATGCGTAAGGAGAAGGAGTTAAGCTCGGAGCGTTACGTTTTACGTTACATAAAGTTAGCTCAAATTCCCGTTTTGTTTTTGCTCCTGTTTTTGGTGTAAGTGTTTGGAGTACATTTATGTATGTATCTATCCGTGTAATTCTATAGAATAAAATTCATCATTGCATTTGGCTTCCTTGGGTTTCCTTAAGGGAACAAAGCTTGTCGACTCGAAGTCGCATTGAGAATTCTATCGAGAAAGACACAACAAGGTCCAATATTAACTTTTTGTTTAACCATGCATTCCTCGTTCAATTTCATTGTTTTTTGACCTGGGAGGGATAGGACGGGACGTGTATGGGATGGTGTGCTGTGTGGATCGTCAACATCTGCATGCGGGTCGCTTCCGACTCTCTCTCTCTCTCTCTCCTGCACTCCGAGTCGAACACAACACATTTCCACAACGTGGGATTATGGGCACATGTGCAAGTGGCAAGGAAAAGGAAACTGAAGCTAGTGACTAGGAGCAATGTGAAATATTACAAAGATTCCTAATGTATATGTAGGAGCTACACTTACATCCGTGTCTACAATAGTGAGATTCCGGAGGATACTCTGAACATTCCCTTATTCCTACGTGTGAATATCTCCGTATACCATTCTCTGAGCCATAGGTTTGAATTTTAACCGTAGATCTATATACTTATACATATGTTACATACTTATGTGGCACTTTGTATGACTTTGGTTACATAGTAATAAGTACATATAAGTAAGTATAGGCGGAGAGAGAGTTGTGTTTTTTGTGTGCATCTACGCCCTGGATCTTTATCGGTCCGAGTTGAACCCAATGTTGACTGGTAAACAAGAGAAAAGGAGGAAATTCGACATTATGCAATAACATAACCTTATACTACTTATACTTCCCAACAAAAGTGAACATGCATAATATAAAAAGGTCGGCAGTCGGTAGTCGGCTAGTTGCTAGTCGCCTGTCGGCCCTTCCTCATTTTCGGCATTGCAAAGAGGAGAAATGCTACAGCGTTAACATGGAAAAGGCAAAAAGGCTTTTGTATGGGGAACAAAGGAAGAATCACTCAGGTCAAGTCCATATCATCTAAATACATACATATCATCATATATACTCAATATCTGTTCATATTACATAAGAGTAACACTTGTGCTAATGTAATTCAAGGCATTCCATTCCGCTTTACTAGGGATAAGAATAGTCAGGCTTTTCGAATGTGGGAAGAAAGCAAAAGAGGTTCGGCATCTATTTACACCGTAGATACTATACTGCGGTTTTATCACGTATAATCATATAAAGTAAGGAGCTATTGATTGCGGCTACACAAAGCAAGGCCAAGGCAAAGTATAAGTACAAGGATGCTATTTTCCCAGCGCAAAAAATATACAAGCGGTTTATGCTGGATGGAAAATGAAATTTCATATTTTCTTCAATGCTATTCAAGAGCGGGTTTGTTGAAGTAGACTTGGGTTTGTCTGTACCTTGTCCCAAGAGACAATGCTCTTGCCTTTCTCTGCTTTTCTTTTCCCTGTGCCGTTATTCTCGCATTTATCATATGGAGAAGTGCCCATCGGGAGTCAATTTTTCTTGTCGAACGACTCAAGTTGATCCTCCTCCTCCACGACCGTTTTCACACCTTCCATTCTCACCAAATGTTATTTATTGAGGGGCTCTCAGATCATTAGATGAGACACTCCTCCATTCTCAAAGAAATTCTCTCTCCAGCACCATCGACTACTTAAACCTACTTATAATACAGAGAATCACATAAAAACTTGTTTCGCTTCTACACACACAACCACAAGACTTAAATTCATCAATAATTTATCTCAAGGAGCCTTCACATAGTTCAGACACATGAATCCCTGCATAAGTCAGTCAGTCCCACATATTATAACTAACGCATTAAGCTATTGTAATATTATAAACTTCAGGCCACACAAACACAAATCTTCCTCGTATTTCCCTGACTGATTTGAATGTTTCTTTAGTTTCTCTTCAGCTGGCTAGTCGGATTCAGTGTGTGTTATGCCATTGCATGACATGCCACTTTGCGTACAAACAAACCTCATTTATGCCAATAATGCCACAACAAAATGAATGATGAGCCTACAAGATCACTACTCATGTTTATGTCTCATGTTTATAAATTCTATGCATAAGTACTTTACGTAGGGAGCATATTTAATACTCTGCAGCTGAAATATGCCAACTTGTGTTAGCTACATTTCTACTAAGAGCCATACATATACACACACTACTATATCATACCTGTTTCCCTTCTTTTTCCCGAACGTGAGAAATATACTATTCCAAATCTAATACTAATAACTAATGCAAAAGCAGTGTCAAATCCTCTAAGTAATGCTTTGAAATATAGCGCTACCAAGATCTATGACATGTTTTCAGACATACCAACAACAAAGCGCAATAAAAGCTTTGCATATTTATGTCAGGCCATCCTAAGGCTTTGCCTTTCCCAACTCTAACACCAATACTACATCATCCTAATGCTGTATTTCTTATTTCTTTGCATCTCGCCGAAATACACTGCCATTCCACGAAAGCACTCCTAGGCTTAGCTCTCCTATGGGAATTCATTGCTAAAACACTACACCCTCAGCTCAATAACTCTTAAATTGAAAGTCATAGGTGAATTTCAGTGCTAGTAAATAATTAGTTTCAAATTAACATACTTGTTACCTATTATCTGCCTGTGAGAATATGCACATGTTACTAATGCAGCGTCTTGAATATTAATTTTTGCATTTAAAAAAATTCTATTGTTGAGTTTGGTAGGTAAACAATGAAAACAATGTATCTAAGTATATTTTCTAGAAATGGGGCTACAACAATTTACAAATAAAATTCATACTTTTTCATTTTTGATGATGATTGGAGTTTGGCGTATAGCCAATTTTGACTAGAAAAGTTACCTGTACCAAGGAACCTAGGTAGAATAAAATATACTGTACTGTTACTATTATACTGTACTGTACTTAACATTATGCGCCGTGCCCATACCATACCAGATTAAATGTATAACCTCTTTTTTTAAATCAAGATATACATTAGATATTGATTTGATTAATTCGATTGGCTAGAAAAATAATTGTATAAGATTCATCTTTAAATTAAAACCCAGTTTAAACTGTTTTGCACTTCATAAAAAACCATGCTCCATTGAAGGGATGGGATGCAGTCATTAACTTTAAACAGGAACAGGAATATCCTTATCAATCTAACATGATAAAATGAACTAAAAATTCAGTTAAAAAAGTTAAATGAAGAAAGAGATGATTTAAAAAAGATTATTTATGTATAGAACGCGCTGTGTAATAAAGTAATTTAAATGGTGATGTCAAGTGAGGACAAAGAGGAGCAACTTGTAGTTGTCGTCTGTCCTAACATTTCCTATTGTTTGAGTTGACATGAAAAGATTCAAGTTGAGTTGAAGAGGTTTGGCTTGACATAACTTGTCGGAACTTAAGTCGAAGAGTTGTGCTTATGCAAAGTAAGGAACAAAGTAAGGGAGGATTTGAATTTCTTTAGGAAGTCTAGAATTTCAGTCGTCACTTGGCTAGTCTCTCTAACTCTGAGGTACATTGTTGATGAGGAAGTTAGTTCAAATCCAATCTTTTCATTATAGCAGCTCCGCCTTACATCTGTTTATAGATCACAGTTGAAAATTGCAACTATACGTTACAAGAGTGAAGAGGTTGCTGTTGTGTAGGAAAAGCAGCTAGGATACCTAAAATTTCCAGAGAGTAAAGAAAAATGCTGTGTGTGGGCCTGCTATTTATTATATGTAATATTAGAGTGCATAATTATTTAGTAGGGCATTTTGAAGGGAATGAGGATGAAAGTCCGTAGTTCACATATGCATGTGAGTGAGAGAGGAGTAGACATAAATGCGTTGTGGAAGGAGAACATAAGGGCCGAGTTTTAGTCTAGTAGATGCAGGGCAGGCAAGGCAGTAGTGAAGACAAAAAGGGTAGGACGAAGAAGCTAGCATTATTTGCTTTGCTGGAGAATTTTCAATTAAAACTTTTCGAGGGTGTCGTATATCGCAACAAGGAGCGAAGAAATGTCGGGAGGATAGGAAAGCAAAGTAGACTCTGTGTATGCGTCTATAGTAGTGACGTGCTACTTATTTCTCACTCGAAGCACAGAGAGAGGAGAACTATTGCCACTTTTTAGTAGTAATAGTTGAATGTAATGTAAGTAGTGACTCTTGGTGTTCCCTTGTTAACTGGTTATAGAAAAGAGTCAAGTCGCTATTCTGAAAAGCACTACAGAGATAGTTGATAGTTGTGAAGTGGTCCCTCCAAATTACGTACCTAGAGACGGAGAGTAGAGAGAGAGTGTGTGTGACTTGAGACAGGGCTAACCAAGACAGTTAAGGCCATTCTGGTATCTGTAATTTTAGAGATACATTAGAAATGAGTCACTTCGTCTTGGTTCGTTCCTTTCTGTCTCGTTCTATATGCTGAATTTTAATTGGTAGCATCGAAAGGAACTTGCTTCCTTTCCTTTACATTCAATTCGCTACTAAAGTATTCTGCACAGTACACTTTCTTTTTACACTAGTTGGCTCTTACATACATTAGATATTTGGGCCTTGTCTACTAGTATGGCTTCGACTATGTCTGTCCTCACATTAAAGGGAATCTGGTTGTGCCGCGTCTTTGTGCTTGCCTCTCTCCTAATGAAAATGCGAGCGAGATGTCAAAGCTCATGACTAGAGCCAAAATTCAACTGCTCTCTTCCACGCCACAACAGCCTGCCCAAATTCCATTCTTTTGCACTGTGCAACCGTGTCTAGGATGACATTGTCGCTTATGCTTCAACAACTTACAGTTTGCAAATAATATACGTAGATAGGCACTAACTCGTATAAAAGGTAGATAAAAGGAAGATCTCTCTCTCTCTGCGTACAGAGCCCCACGTCCTGTTTCTATTTTTGGTCAAAATTAATATCAGAAGGTAACTAAAGCGAGGAGCTAAATAGCAGTCTGTGCTCTAGATACCTTGACTTGTCTTGCATGCAAAATGCAACTAGCAGCTTATATAATTCTGCATTTTGCAAGGATTATGCATATAGAAATAATGTTGTAGGAAATTGTGGACTTGTGCATCTACCTATATAGTATCTACCAGAGATATACAAACAAACGAAGGGATTGTAGGAACTGGAGCAAAGAGTATTTAATGTTGCTACATAGATTCTAGTTTCTCTACTGCGGTCGTCCTTTCACTGCACATAACTTTCCCCGGCATAGATTATTATATAGTGCAATGCTTTCATTTACATAACCAGGTACTTTCTCCTCCCCACTCTTCTCCTTCTCCAGATTCATATCAGAGGATGCAATAGAAAATTCCTAGCTAATAATTACTATAAGATAAAGTGGAGGCATGTACTCTTTAGGTAGTTAGCCATTTGTCTGTCGAAAGAACATTGAGTTTTGTTGCACGGAAAATATAAGACAGTGAACCATAGACGTTAGAGTTTTCCTTTGGTTATTATACGAGCGACAGAGAGGAAGAAGAGAGAGAAAGCGACAATAAAAGCCCGATTCCTGGATTCATGGAACTCTTTCACGACGGACTTACATAGCATGATTCAATTTGTAAGGTTTATTTATATTTGAGCATATATCTCTGACATATATACATAAAGTCTTCACCTTTCTTCGTCTTCTTTGGGAAAAAGAAGCCTACCCTAACTATTTAGAATTCTTTTCTTTTTAACTGTGTGCAGTAAGTATGTGAAATATAGTGGGCTAAACTGAGTGAGTCAGATACAGATTCGTCCTTGATAAAGATAGTTCAGTGTAGAATGTCGTGTCGACTAGTTCTCTCTCTTTTCCTGTTCACCTTTAGTATTTTACCTTCTTAGCAACTTTCTTTTTGCATAGTTCTTCTTACGTGTTCTCTCTCTTAGAGACTCTCCTCTCTCTCTCTCTTCTTCTACTATGTCTTCGCATTGTATTCCTCTGTGAATACAGAATGCCACTTTAAACTTATCAAAGCAAGATAGGCCGCCAGACAGAAGAGAGATAGAGAGAGAGAGAAGAAGAACGGGGAAAGTAATGTAGACACAGAACCCGTCGCAGATAAGAGTTTTTTTCTACAAGTACGTACTTAGAAGAAAACTCAGCAGCTCATCCAACATTATAAGTACAGCAGAACAGAACACAATGAAATTTCCACTTCAGTTTACAACTTATGGTGCACGGAAAAAAAGACTAAACTAACTAGACCACGTTCAAGTGTGCATTTCTATCACTACAGATAAAAGTACCTGCCATATTTCCTCTGCCTCTGCCCTAGTTTCTAACTATTACATTACATTTGCAAAGATTTTATGCATGCGTACTATAGTGCCGACTATTTACTTACATATATATTAGCTCTGTCTCTGTCTGTCTGTGCACGCCTAAAGTAGAAATTGCTGTTGCTCAAACCAACTCAACCTCCTAGTGTCATGTCTCATGTCAAACCACTTATCTCACTTATACACGAGAAGAGAAAATAGAGAGGCTACCTCACCTAACGATATAATCTCATCTCACACTTCTTTTACTCCCAACTAACCACTCCAAATCTCAATCTAAGACATTTGAATCAAGTTCCAATGTGATCTGTTCCAAGGAACTCAGAGAATTCCTTGAGTGGGTGACGATTAGAATCTTGTCCTAAGAGAAAACCCTCAAGGGCCATAAAACTTTATCATAAACTGATTCAACGATAGTCATATACTAGGAATCTCGGTCAGAAAATCCATTCGGACGAGTATATATATCTACTTCACTCACTCACACCACACGACATGACATCATATCATTCCAACTCAACTCCTCCTCCTTCTTTTACACATACCTCCCTTCCCTGTCAATGTCATCTCAAACGTTATCACTATCACCTTCACCTGTATGGCGAGTTCTAATAGTTAATCACCTCGTAACCATCTGCGTCTCCCTATTCCAACAAACTCAATCAACTCACCCTCACATCATATCAGTTTCCTCACCTTTGAATCTTCACTCCCAATACTACTTACATTTTTATTTTACTCTCATCATCAACTATCCACATGAAAACCTAGTCAGAAACCAATATAACAAGGACTACACCCACCCACTCAATCATGCACTGCACAACTGCACAGATAGAAACGAAATCCTCACGAAAACAGATTGCCAATAATCTCCAGACGACATATGGACTTTTCGATAAAATACACAGAACTTATTTTATACACGACTGCATGACATGTTGCTTTTCCTTCTTCAATCTCATCCCAAACGCAAACTCAATTCATGCAGAATGCACAAACATGCAAAATTGCATTTTCCTTTCCATATATACGCATTAAATATGAATTTTCTCGTTATAATGTTGTTTGCCCAGCTAAAACTAATAACGATATTGCAAAACAGCAGCGTATACGAATAATGCGAATAAAAATCCAATTGTGCACTTATTTTTTATCTTTCTGCATGCATAATGGAAAGATATAATGTATTCTTTCTGCATGCATACTTAATAGATGTAAGTATAGTAGACGTAAGATACTATTGTATAATCTATTACATAATACAACACATTCGTGCATCATTACTAATTTAGGTTGCCCTCATTTACGAAATGCATTAAATTGGCACATAACTAAGTACATATTATTGGAATTACATAATATAGAGGAACTTGAGAATAATTATATGGATCTTTGAGGTGTCTGAGGGTGTCGCATGAAAAACAATTTGTTTTAGTAGTAGATATCTAGAGAAACATAATAATATTTCGTATCGTTGTTAGTCCAGAGAGTCTAGACTTTAGACTATTTTGGTGGATCTTTGCTTGTCAAGTGAAACGATAGGATGGGATGGGACATCTAGGCTGTCAGGGCAGACAAGACCACTGTTTGTGGTTTTTGTAGAAGAAGTAATCAGAAACCTGTCATTCAGCACCACACAGAGAGCGGAGATTGTTACTATTACTTTATTTCAAGTTACGTTATCTCAGATTGGGTATTTACCTAAGTGAACAACAGACTCCAACAAAATTACTCCTCTCTACTACATAAGAATAGTCTAAAGAATTATAAACTTGTCCCTACCACGTAATTCTCTAGCCACGACTGCTGTTCTGACTAAGTAGTGAGTATTGTGTCTGCATGTCTGTGCACTTGTCTATATGGGAGGGAGGGAGAGTATACTAGACACTGTTTTGTGGGAGAGGAGCAAGCCGATGGATTACCGACAAACTTGTCACGCACACATTTGCATATTAGCATTTCATCTTGTTGCCTCAGAATAAGATAGGCTTGTTGTGTCTCCTTGGGTTTCCCTTCTCTCCATTCTCTTTCTCTGTGTCGACCCACACTATTATGTAGACTCCCATCAACTGTCACGTCAGATTTTTCCGCAAAGCGACATTGAGAGTCGACAAGCAAATTCAAGTTGACAGATCAATCAGCATGCTAATACGATAAGCTTATGTTAGCATATATTTATGATTATAGTAGCATTACGCGTGTATTACTATGTCCTGCTTAGCAGACATACCGGTTTCCTTTGCTCCCTCAGTTCACTATTTGTATTCCTGACAATAACTAAGTGCCAATGCAACTTCTTATACATCCGATATTATCTTTTTCTAAGCTGTTTTTAATGTTTTGCTTCGCACACAGTTTACAAGGTCGTTCTAACAAAGATTTCATTTAATTGCTACTGCACTGCATGAATATTAATCACAGACAACAGGGAGTTTATCATTATCTCCTAGCAAATATCTTTTCATAGGTGTTCGCACGTGTGTTACAAGCATATTTAATATTCAATCACTGCCTTTTAAGTTTTATTACAACCCAACGTGTACGAAAACTATAAATCTACACTTCCAGTTATTCATATCAATTTATCACGTACGGCGAAAATTTTGATATGCTGTATAACTATTATAATATAATATCTATAATATCTATCTATTATAATATATGATTATTATTATATTTCTATCAAAATTAGTAGCTAATCTACAACGTCTTTTTTCGCTAACAACTTTAATGAGGTGATAATGCTTTAGTGTGCCAATTAAACTCATCAAAATTTTCTCAGAATAGATATTGCTTTAGTGTTAGTTTTCGGAGGCAGGGGAGAAATGAAAGTAAGTTGCCAAACCCGCCCAATGATGTGAAGAGAGTGAAATCCCAAAATGGGAAAGATGAGGTGGTTGCAATTCTATTCAAGAATTGGAGTTACTTATTTGACGGTTGGCAGGCACGGCCATGGATGTCCTGCTCTCTCCAGTCCCATTTTCTATTTATATTGTCAAGTGTATTCTCTGTTGGTATGTACTAAGAGTATATAATAATATGAGGAGGTGGTGGAAGAAGGAAGAATGTATATAAGATAGATATAGATATAGGTACCTAGGTAGGTAAGCCGATTACAAGATCCGCGTGATCAGCAAAGAATAAATGGGAATAGGGCTGTAGAGCGACATATAACAAGAGAAGAGAAAAGACTAACTATGGCAAGCCAAGTGAGAGTAGAGCGTTGGAAAACGCCAACTGCACAACATTCTCTCTCTTTCGAGCTCAATAACTCAATTTAATTCATTGTGTACCTTTAAAGTTTTTGACTAAATCCCCCTCCACTCTATATGTGGAATGCCAAGCTGTAATAATGCCCGTCTGAACAAGGCAAAGCCATGCAAAGCCAATTGAACGGATGTATACTTACGTAATATTAGGTAACGAACGCAACATAGTCAGATACAAATAGCAATGTGGACGTAACGTAACGTAAGTACCTACGTTGAAAAGGCGTGGGATGAAAACATTCTCGTCATCAGAATTTCTCCATAGCAGAAGACTGAAGTTAATTCTAATAGGTATACGTACATAGAGCTGACTCTTCATATTCCATAATAATAGCGCTTGAAGCTAATTTAATGCAAAGCTGTACACGGCATGTACTTACCTGACTAAATCTTCTCACCCACGTTAGTGGTGGGTGTTCACAACTCTTTACCTTTAACTTTTCCATCAAACAAAGGAAAGAGATTTGGAAGAGAGAGAGAGAGAGAGAGAGGAGAAATAAGTTATAGGTAGCTAGCTGGATTAGTTATAGCCATAAAGCAACAATAAATCCTAAGTTTCAACTTTAAGCATCAACAAAAGTGTATAGTCAAAGAAAATTACTACACATAGTCGTTTGAAAACAAAATCGAGCTAAAAGTTGCATTCACCTGCTCTGCTCCACTTTTTACTGCACTACAATTTACGATTAAACTCAATCTGTAGAGAATATTTCTGTGCTGCAGATCCTGACAGCCAACAACTCCAGATAGCTTTCCCTAGCATCTATCGTTGCAGAAGGTGAAAGATTTTCATGACGTACCTCTGCTCGTAACTCTTTCCGTGTTAGGAATTCCTATAGCGTAACTTATTATTATTAGGGATAGAAGGAGCAATGTACTTAGGCAATGTTACATAGCAAGTGTGTATGTAACCTGTACAGATTTTTCTTGCGTAGAGTTATTATATTAGGAGATGGAAGTTGAATTGTGAGGGTATAAAGAGTATCTAACTAAAGCGAAACGGTGCTACATCCAGCTCGTGGGCCCTTGGGCACTCTTTCTCCAGTTGTGCTGTCAAAGAAGTCAAGAGTTACCGTTGAGCTCAGTTCGGTTTGACAAAATAAATGCTGATGCCATATGGATTCTCTCGTCGAATCTACTATCTATAGACAATGGAGTCTCGACGTCCTCCAGTTAACGGACACAGAAACTAACTGGATCTAAAGAATCCGCAACAAACGAAAGTGAGGAGGAAAGGCAAACCAAGATACACTGGGAGTTAAACCAAGCTGAGCCAAAAGTAAACCAAACCAAGTCACACGCTGGAGAGCTGCAGAAAAAAGAAACTATGCTTTCTCCTAGAGACTTTCACTCACGTCACTCAGCTACTACTACATTGATAAGTATTACGGAAAAGAAAAGGTGAAGGAAGCCGAGGAAAAGAAAAGTGAGAGAAAGGACAGGAGAAGACTTTTGGCTCCATGACTTCTTGCTCAGTCAACTCCTTCGGGTTACCCAACCATCTGTTCCGGAAACGAGGCTAAAGATGAAGGATATATCAGCATTGTTGGAAATCATCGTCAGCCTCAGTAATAGACACAATCTTCATCCCAACCTTATGTTCACTCGATACATACATACTACCTGAGAGTATAATATTCTACTTTCCTACCTGCTAGTGTCTATACTTATTTAATGTAATAATATCATCTTATATTAATAATGTGGATCAACTCCGTTAAGTGTGTCTGGGTCTAAAGTTACTTATACTACAGTGATCTACCTTACTCTTGGCTACAGTTGCATTAGCGAGAAAGAATATAAAAGCATACCTGATATGCGTAGCTCCGTTGTGTTCGTAGATTACTAAGAGTTCTGTTTAGGAAAATGATATAGACAGAGATATATATGGAAAATAAAGCCGCAAAGACAACTTTTCTGTATTGGTGAGGTAGATAATATGTATAGAGAACGTGGATATATTTTATTATGTTATGGATGTGTATTTGGTATGTCTATATATCTCGACAGGAAGGAATACATAAAGGAAAGAGGCCAACTAACCTAACCAGACCTCCTAGGTACAATGCATAAGCCAAGGTTACTTTGTTTGACTGTTTTGCGAATTTGAACTGATGTGATGTGATATTATGTGAGAGAATACATTTCGTTGTTCCAACTTGGATGTGTGTAGAGATTGCAGGAGGAGATACCTAGCTATAATAGAAATCTACAGAGATCTCCTAAAAAGCCTAAGCTAAAGTAATGGGAAAGGAGGAATCGCGGTGGAGACTCTCTGAATAAGCTAATGTGCTTGCCTCTGTGAAAGAGTGAACCGAACGGGAGGTTTGTTTTCTCTAAAAATATGCAGACTAGTCAGCAAGTTCAGAGAAAAAGTGTGTATTGTGGCTCAAAGCAGCTGGAAAGATAACCAGGTTATTCTATTAACTCTGAGATTACGTCCGTTAGTTTTATGGGTCAAACATTGAGGAGCTCTGGAGGCCAATTAAATATTCTAATGAATCTGAGATGCGTCTGTCGGATGCTCCATGGAGTCGTCTCAACTTAACTTTTCTCTGTGTTTCCCTACCGTGTGGATAAGTTAGTTCAGTGATGGAGAGCCATCAGAAATGCAATGAGACCTGAGGAGTATTTTGAGGAGAATTTGAGGCTGAAGACGAGTTCTGCTTCCAGGTTCGAGCTCATCATGATTTGCGACTCCCAAGGGACCAAGGCTCCTATATCTCTTATGTACTGCTTAATGTTTACATGAATACAGTTTTAATCTAGCTCTTTCCCTTCACATAATATTATACATTTAGATGGATAACCCTTAGCTCCCTTTTATTCACCCTCCACAACTATTTCTCCGAAATTCCCATGCAAAAGATAATACTAAACTAAACTTCACACGTACTAATAAGGGTCTAGGCTTTTAATGCATAGTCCGCAAGGCACACAGCATAACTCAGAAGTTAAGGAGCCAGCCCTCTACACACATTTATTAGAAAAATGCCTGTAAACCATTAAACATTAGGAGAGGCAAACTTTTCCTGTCAATGATGTAAATTATGATCCTAATTAGGCAGACTCACTACACTAAGCAAGAATGGTTTTCGATTTTTGCTATTGGTAATTTGTTCTAAAATATTTGTACTATGTGACTTATGGGCGGCTCTGTAAGTGGAAAAGTTTTACCTTATGTAAATAGAAACCGAAACTGTTTTACACAGTAGCTGTATGTAACGTATCCTACTACTATGTACAAATAGCAGTAGCAGTAGGTAAATAGAATCGTTTACTTTCCGCTTCCTTTTCCTTTGTAACGATACAGTGTTAGTTTCATACATTATTGTAATCAACTGTAAGCATAGAAAACAGGAGACATGTATAGGAGTAAATGAACTAGCAAAAAGTTAGAATAATATATTATGTGAATGTATATATTATGTGAATGTTTATTTTTGAGCCTGGGAGAGGAAACTATGTAAAGCTAGGGATTTCCTTATAGTGATATGCGTAGGATGTTGCTTATTAGTTCTGTGTACCTCGCAGTCATAATAAGTAACAGTAACTGCCTTCTTGTGCATTACAGATCCTTTTAGTTATATCTACACGTACGTGTGTGAGATACTGAGGTACTCTTAGTACATTACACACCCAAAGGAACAAAGTATCAAAGAAGATGAAAGCGTTTCATGGTGGTGTGTTCAGTGCGTTAGTCACATAGGGATTCCTTATATGGTCATAATAGCTATGCAGAGATGTATATGGAATGAATATATTAGTAAGATAGATAGATATAAAGATTTGATTGCGTGTGTATAAAGGTAACGTCCTGTGAACGGGTTCGTCAGCGTTGAATTGACGTAGAAGTGGGTGGGGTGGTTGGAGGTGGATTGTGTTAACTTCGGAATTGCCTACACTGAGTCCGTCCTGTTGCGAAGGATTTGCTTGTTTTGCTCGAATTGAGATGAGCATAGATTAGAGTAGGACTCTCTGGGTGGGAGACAAACTGCTGAGAGCATATTTGTTCAGCATCCAGCGCACGGTTATGCAGAGTGTAATTAGAAGTCATTAGCCCAATTAAGGCTCACTTCGATGGAAATATTCAGCATCTGCTCAATGTTCAAAGGAAATAGTAGCCCATAACTATTAAGTTACGTTGAAATGTGATGCTATCCTTACTTGTAGCTGTGTATTTACATATTACACACTCAAAAGCTTTCTTCTTTCAACTTTCACTCTGAAAGATTGTGAAAAGAGACGAGAGAGAGAGAGGAGGCTCCTTTTACTATTAAGCTTAACATAGTTAAGTGTGCAGAGTCACGCTATATGCAAAAGACCTTGGCTTCCGATATTATTAAGAACCATTTTCTACGCTCTACATCCAAGAAACATAGGGATATAAATTATGTAATGTGCTCCTTTTCTCTAAGTCAAGACATTCAAACTAATGGCAAGTCAGTCAGGAAGCAATCAGACGTAGTACTGTCTAAGTCTTCTCTCATTACTTCCTGGTTGATAGCTTCTTACCTTAATTCCATTTCGGATAGCAAGTAATATTATTTTAAAGACACCCTGTGAGAGTAAAAGCATGTACTTAGAAGGGAAACCACGTCAAGCCAATCTGACTAAATACAAAGATGAAAAGTAAATAGCACAGACAAAACTAATTTTAAGTAGGAACCTTTGCAAAGACGAGACTATTATTAAGTAGCGGAAGAGATAGAAATGAAGGGATTTATTTTGCTATACATATGAGTAAAAGATGAAGAAAGTCTATTTGTTCCTATCATAATATCATCTGTATCAACAGGAAAATTATATCGTGTCTACTAAAATGCTAATGGTAAGTCATAAAGTAAAGCTTATTTACTTTCAGAAGATTAGCAGCCTAGAGTTACCTGCCTTAGCCTGAAAAGCTGCTATATAGTGTACGTGTATCTTTAACAAATGTTTAAAAGTGAAAAATGATGAAAGTTGCTTCAAAGAACTTAAAATCTACATCTTAGTTCTCCTTGGAGAGTTGAGCAGAGAGGAACAATACAAAAGGTCTGGATAAATTATATGCTCAACTAACTTTAATGATTTCACAGAGTGTGGTAATTAGTACGGGGAGAAAATTAAGAGAAAATCTCTTGGCACTCAAGAAAATTTACACGCTCCTTAATTTTCGGTTTGAATAGCAAGCAAGTTGGAAATTGGCGGTTGGAAGGCCATTAAAAGTAGGATTTTGTTGTCGATTCTATGCTACACTAAGCACAAAGTGACTAAGTGAAGAGGATGTTCGTAAGCAACGGAGAAATGCTAAGATCAATCTGTGCTATCTCCTCGTCTATCTTAGTCTAAAAACAAGAAAAGTGGATAAAGCAATCATTGATTTATTGACCTGTTGCAGGAGGAGAGGAAGTTGCAGGCTCCAAATCTTTTCTTGCTATTAAGAAGGCGACTCGGGATTTACACGAGTCCTCTGTGTCGAACAGAAACATTTCTTCGTCTGGACAACCTGTCCGTGAAGAACAGATGCAGTTCCCTCCAGGTCCGACCACACATCCAAATTGCTCCACCGGCTTCTCACAGTTTCCATCACCTAGAACAAACGGAAAAGAAAAAATATATAAGAAACTAACAGAGAAATCATTTCCATCCATGTCCTGTCCCAACGGGCATCTTTTCCGTCTTTTCTCCTGCTACTCTGTCCCTAGTATATTCTGGTTAGTTGAGTCAGCTCAGTTCCTTGTCAGACTCGAAGAAGAGAAGAGAACCAGGGAAAGAAAGTCTGGCGACAGCCACAAGAAAAAGAAAACTCTGTTAACGAATAAGTATTCTTCCACATACTCCCCCACTCGCTACTTAGATCCATTTTTCTTGTTTTCTTTTTTCTTTGAGCTATTATTCTGCAGTGTAACACTATATAGTGGAGAAGAATTGACAATGCCATATCATATTGTTCCGTATCATACAAATGCAATACATTTCTCTGGGTTTTTTTTATTGTCCTTCCTTATTCTATGTAAGTACTAAAGAGCACAATGCTCTTGATAGCACAGCACGGCACGACTCGTCTAGAAAAGAAATAAAATTCCCAAAAGTCCTCGGTTACTATTCTATGAGAGCAGTGACTTGACTTACGTGAACATCTTCCTTCATTCGTCTCATTGTGGTCCACTTGACAATGAAGTGCAAACGCACACGTTCCTAATGCTCCTCCGCATGGTTCTCCTTCTCCACGTGCACACACCAAACAGCACCGACACATATCAAAGGTGAGTCCGTATAAACAATCCTCTGCACGAAGATGTTCACATCCTCCATCACAAACACATTTTACGTCCTCCAGTCGAGTTTCTGCTCGCTCAACTAAAAGTACTGCCCATAATAGCACGGCTAATGTCAGTGTCCACCCACAAAACATTTTCACCGTTGCTCCCATCCTTTTCATTTTCCGTTTTCACTCTGACATCTCATCTATTTATTAGTGAAACTGGAGAATCTCTACTGATTGCTTTCAATTGATACGCTGAGAATTGATCTGTCCACTAAATTATTAATCGTGGAAGTATTTCTACTCAAATTCTATTCACAGTAGTTTAGTTCTAATGTCAAATTATTTTCTCAGCATGCAAACACTCAATGATGAAATTTGTATTATTGATGATGAGTTGATGAATGTATTTCATGACCTAAGAAACTTGAGTTAAACTTTGTTCTCAACGGATTCGTCCAGAAAACTGTATGTAACTTTTAGTAGATTAAGAAAAATTGCACGAAGACATTTCCAAAACAGTCTTAATCGAATGAAAATAAAAAGTTTAAGAGGAAAGAGCTGAATTAGCTAAATAATTCAAGATATAGACTATCTGTTGCACCATGGGATTTCTAAGTAGCTAGGTAGTTGTATTATACTTTTACGCTGGGAATAATAACACAGTGAAAGAGCGAGGAGAGATGAAGTTAGAGGAGACAGAGAGGACCACACTGATACACCATTATTACCTTTCGGCTTAGATGCAAGTCAACCGACTGATAGAGAAAAGTCCCATATCCACGATAAATACCCGGGTATCCTTGCGAGTCACGCATGACAGTTGTGCCTTTCAGTTTTCCTGCTTTTCCACTCATTCTCTCTGTTCGGAGCGAGAAGATTCAAGAGAGACTAAATGTATTGTAACAGGAAAGTGTGAGTAACTTCCCTTGCCAGTCCAGCCAGGCTCCGTTTTCCCTTCTTCCCAGGTTACGTTTACGTAACTATGAATGTAAGTGTAACCAGTAACCCTCATCTCATCGTCCGTAAGAAACGATAGCTTTATAGCTTAGTGTGCTCACTTCTCTCCTCTATTCTCGTTTGTTTTACTAAAGAATCAAACTGCTGAATCAGCAATCATCCAATCCACTAAATATTTCAGAAAAATCCCATTCCCTTAACGAATTTCTCCTCTTTTCCATCTTATCGCTAGCTGAGTTAGTTTGCGATAACATGACTATGGGATGTAGTCCTAAGCCTGAATAAACTGTCTAATCTCAATTCAACTAAAACAAGGGTCCATCAAAGGCCAATCAATACATTGTTATATCTGCCAATTCTAAAGTTCATCCAATAATAAAATGGTTTCCCTTTCTGTCTAGAACATTTTCTTCTCTCTAGTAGTTCATAGGCACTAACTGAGTTGAATCACATTTTAGCTCGACTACAATAATCTCAGTGGGGAGATGTAAGAAAATTCTTTGTTGTAATGTTAACCCTAAAATGAGAGGAGTAGTAGAGAGTTTCGAGGAGAAGCCCAGAAGGAAATAATAGTATATGTCAATAAACAAGAGGCAAATGAACACGGTCTGTACAGACTGACATTTTCAACAATATAACATTTACTCAGAATTCTCTGATCATAAATTCGACAAAAACATCGCTAGGGAGTCTTTGAATGAACATACGTACCTAGGCGAACAGTTGATTGATAAACTCTGCAACTCTTTTGGAAATAGCGTAGTATAATCGTATGCAATGAGGTACATTTCACAGAGTTGTTGTATACAAAGAAAGAGGAATGTAGAAAACGATACGCTAAGTTACGTACGTAAGTTAGGAATAGCAACATAGCATAACAACATGACAAAAGCAACTTAGATAGTTAATATATTATGTGGTGACATCAAGTCAATGAGATATATTGAAGTGCATTTGCTTCTTTGATGCTTTTAGAACTCATCATGTCACTCGGTGTTAAGTCGAAGAGTAGCAAAAGCTGGCACAGCACCGCTCTGCACACGTTCACTTAAATTTGATTTTACAGCTCTTCGCGTAAGGACTGTATTGAGCTGCTCAATACTTGCACTTGTGCCTGAAATCATGAAAAGTCACAAAATAACATCAAACTGCAATGTACATACACACACGAAAGGATACTGCGTCAGAATCAACACAATAGTCAAACTAATTCAATCTTTAACCTTTGCATGCTTGATTTCCAGCTCAGCCAGGTCGATCAAATTCTTACGAAATGCAGTTACTCTTCTGCTCTTAAAATCCACGAGCTCTTCTTTGGCTTTGGCTGACATAGCCTCGAACTTGTCGCATGCCTCTTGCTGGGCTTGCTCTGCCTGTTTACAATGCACAGAAAACAATGATTAGAACGTAGGGCTTCGTTCCAACGATAGCAACTTCAGTTTCAACAACCATCAATCGACAGACTGCAATCAACTCTTTAACATGCACTCGTCATGCACAATCAAGGACTATACACTCAAATCAACCCTCATCATTATTGTCTCGTAAAACATTAGAAGTAGGATCTACAAAGAGAAATAAATCCTTGTCCTTCGCCAAGGGTACGTCTAACGAGGCTACTAGCACAACAAAATCTACTTTAACTACACATGTCCACTAATAAAGGATTTTTATTGATAGCTGCACACGGACAGTATTTCCGATTTTAAATACTTACGTCGACTACATCCATGGTCTTGACAAATGAGCAGCATTAAGAGCAAAGAAGAACTTAATAAAACATTGCAATGGAAATATCTTAGTTAATTATATTTAGTATTAGAGCTTTGTTTAACTTACAGCGCCAACATCACGGTTTTTGGCTCGAGCCTTGTCCAAATTCTTATTTGCAGCCTCATAATTTGCTAAACACCGTCGTCGCCTGTAGAGCAAATTCTTGGCAGCATTGGAATCCCGCATATAGTAGCGCAAAGTGTCTGAAAGCTTTAGATCCTCGTCAGATGCTACTCGGTTTTCCACTTTCTATATAAGAGAGTTATCAAATGTAAATGGTTGCTACACCTGGTTGAAAGGGAATTATGTAAGACGCTAAAAATCCAAAATTAAATGTCACGAGGAGTGACAGATGATTGACTCACTCTTGCTTTTTCCATTGCATCCGCAACTTTTGTAAGAAATTTTTCTAACTCATTTGTGTCAATAGTCGCAAGCTGAATCAATTCTGATGAGATTTTTATGTAAGAGTCGGAAACGTTTTTGTGAGTCTTCGTCATCTTGTCAGCTTTTGCTGTACAATCTTTTAAATGGGAATGATAGTCTATGAGAAAATTTCTTTCATTATCAAAGAATTCATCTACGTCCTTTTGAGTAGCCGAAAGGAGAAATTCATCAGTAGACTGCCCGAATGATTTTATCAGCCCACCAAACATTTCTTTCTTATTTTTTCCCCGAACACTCAGCTATTAAAGTTGAAAAAACACTCATTTACATTCTAAGCATGACAGAAAGTAGGGACATACACAAGTATAATATTAAATAAATGTTGACTAACTTCTTGATCATATTCAAGGAAAACACGGAAATTGTGATCCTTGCGAAATACAGGATGATTTGCTAAACGACACAGAAACACTTCATGCATTGCAACAGTCTTCTTGAAAGTTGCCAAGTATTCCCTATGAACATTTGTCAAAGTTACACTTTCTCAATTCCCAACAGTATCACAAAGTTTTCATATCACACATTCCATTTTCATGCGACTACGACTACATGTATCAAACACAAGTATTCGTTATCTTACGCTTCTAATTCTTGTTTCATCTGGGTGAACTCTTCTTTGGTCATTGTTCCCTCCCCTTCACCAAGTTTTTGCAGCTTTTCTCTAGAGGCATCAAAATCGGGACGTGGCGGAGCAGGTGGAATCTGAGAAACACAAAAAAACAGTTTCAGCCATCTATTATTGGTCGCAAATGGAAAATGCGATGAACTACATTCACATTCAAATGAATAAGAAAATATTAAGAAAGTTCTAATGCTTTACTTACGATATATCCAGCGAATTCTTCATTTTCTTCGAATCGATCGTGAAGCCATACGAACTCTTCATGCTGCCTTACAACAGAAAACTCCTGCTTGACGAAGTCGGGTAAAGTAGTCTAAAGAAATAAAAGAGAGCGTTATTCAGACGCACTTTCTCCAACTTTCATTTCTTCCCTCGGAAATTACTAATCACAAGTTGGTATTCCAGAAATATAATATAGGTAGGTACATAATTCTACTAGGTCTACCATTTCATTTTCTTAAAAAACTACTTACCTCATAAAACTCATTCGCTTTCCGACAATGCAATAATATTATTTAGTTTTCCAAAAACACTTAACACAGTAAATTAGTGCACTATTTCGCTTTTATGTATGCGGAAAAATAATATTATAACTCACTTTCCAAAAACTATTTCATTTTCCCCCAAAATATTTAAAATGCTAAATATTAACTCAGTCCCAGAAAATTAACAGCCCTTTCTTGGAACAAAACTATTTTGTTAAAAGTTGAAAAGTTAGAAACTATATGGAACTTGGAAGAAATACTTATGAAAATAACTTAGATAGCAACGGTTTTACCTTAGTGTGGACGGTGAATTTGACTTTGTCCCGTTCACTCAAGGCATCAGAAATATCGACCACCAAGGCATTTTCGTTAAGATCCACGGCTTCCGAGCGTCCCGGCTTGTATTCACAAGAAATTCGGTAATAATATCGGTCCATTTGAAAGAGTTAAAGGTAGATTTATCTACAGAACGTGCAGTCTCTAAGGATGGACAAGATGCTAGGATCTGACCAAGAAAGAAAGAGCTGAACTGCTTTTTTAGAGTAAGAGCAGTTCTGACTGACGTGAAGTATAAGAATACATTCTAAATTAGGAAGTGAAAGTGAAACCTTGTCAAATTCAGTAGCCAGGAGTTCAGGCCCACGATTAAAAGCATTTTGAATCATTTTAGAGCAGCTTTGAGGAGAAACACCAGAAAATAGACTATATTAGATTAATTGCGGCTTCCCAATTAGACTTGATTTCTAATCTTGTTACTCATGGGTGGACTGAATCACTGGGATTACTGTAGTCTTCTACTTCTATAATTCACTACTATACAACAAGCAAGGCTTTCCAGGAACCAAATATTAATCTACACGAACAAAGCACTATATAGAACTAGGCACAAAATGGAACTACAAAGAGGACAGAATAATATCAGTTGGCAACTGCCTTAAGTCTACATAAAAAATCCAACTCAATTAAATTTACTGACAGACACAGACACAGCTGCATCCAAAGATAAAACCTCCCACTAGCAAAATGAAACTTGAGCTGGAGACCATTCGCATCAACTATAGTTGAGGAAGCGACGTAATTATCGCCGGACAGCCTAAACCAAATGGACTATGTACTATGTACACATTCAATTCAATAAATGCAACTCATAAAAGCAAGAGGATATGAGTTGCTCAAACTTTAATGTATTATGTATACATAAATGATAGAATGTAAAAGTAATAACCACAAGACCACATACGGCCAATCCAAAACGTTAATAATATTCCTAAATTATTAATGATAAAAATCCTACAAAAACATATACTGTGTGTACTACTATATGGAATCGTCCTTATCCACGTATAGAAGTTATAGAATCCATTCATAAAGCATAGAAGAACATTTAAAGCACAGAGTTAGAAAGAAATAGACAGATATAAGTGACATTGACATTTACTAAGCGTTCTGTCATTATTACTATACTTATAATTAATAGTTTTCACCCTTTTTATATGCTATCAAAAGAAGATTGAGTTACATACGCCTTCGTAAAAAATGAATCGGTAATAGATGCGTAAAGTATGCTGACATGCAATACTTTGCATTTCTGCCAGCTACCCTATTTGCATAACACTCTCATAATTATATTTAGTGTATTAAATGGCAAAATTAGTATTACCATTTACTCGCTAGCCAGACAATACTGCACGCATTGCATAATAATATTATTACACAGAATTACTTATGTACCAAATGTACTTAGACGAGTCTAGGTACTTTTACTTACTGTTAACAGTTAATGGATAGATGTAGACATTTATAAGCAGCTGGATAAGTATTACTTTTACTACCACACACACATTTACATTTTGAACAAAAAATGTCAATAATAAATACTGTGATGTGTTTGTGATACGGTGAAAATGACCAAGCTATACAGATATTTTTAAACATTAAATACAGTGCCATTGTTGAATAAACATGTCAACATTTTTGACAATTCAATACTGACTTCAACTGAATATCATAAACAAAAAAATAAATACCCTCTTTGGCACTCCCAGAAATGTACCAGTGACCAGAAAACATTGAAAATGAAATACATCCCCAAATAAAATATTTACAATTTTTAATGTATAATGTGTAACAAATCTACGTTACATTACATGTAGAGAAAGATTGAGATTTAAGTGGTCATGTCATAGGGCATGGCACTTTATGTATCATATAATATGACTGCATGAGTCATTATTCATTATTACTAAAGTTCTATGCAGAGAAAAATGAGTCAACATTATAAAAAGTATTGAAGTTTTAAAATTAACAAAAATCATTCTAATTTCCACAGATGATGACAGAAGGTATTGAATAAGGTGTACTGCTAAGCACGGTCATAAATTACAATATTTTTATAAACTTACCATCATGATTGCAGATTTCTGTTTTGATAAATTGGTAGACTGGCGCTTTGATGTGTATAATATTTAAGTTTATTTATTTATGTCAACCCAGGATCCACATTGACGTTTGCAATGCAAATACATTGAAAGTAATAAAGTAGTTACATCAGACAGCAGAATGAGAATGAATGATAACGATGATAATTTAGGACAAACTTAGGGCGACAGACTAATCTAACTTTAAGTAATTGTCATTTCAAAGTTTGAGCCGAGTTTTCAAGAATGCTTTGGGAGTACAACGTTAGAGGAAGCTGCCGGTTAAATCATTGCGTCCAAAGCAAAATCACGTTCTTCTTTTTTTGTGCAAAGTGCAGGCAGACACCACAACACTTGCACTTGCAGAAAATGGAAAGCTAAACAAATCTGCCTGGCTATACTATGCTTGCTACCAGAAATGCATGTACTTTTTTTCATGAAATGATCATGCATGCATGATGCCTCTTCCTTACATATATGCAAAATAACTTCCCGAAATGTAACATTTAAAACACTTATTTGACTAGGGCATTTGGTAATGCAAATGTTACACTTTTTGAAGGAAACATCTCTAAGAATTTTTTATTTCTGTGCTAAATGGATGAGCCACGATTGAAAGACACAATCGAACTTTTTCCTTCATTTGTCGAAGGTCTCAATAGAACAAGGTCTTTAAGATTTGTAGTTCTGGATACGATGATAAAAAGGATTAAGTTATTTGCTGACCAAGTATTTTACACAAGTGTTTTATACAACCGGGAAGCAGGAGCATTACATTTACTTTACTATACAGATACACTGACAAGTACGATTTAGACTCACAATACTCGCAAAATATTTTAATTGTCTAAAAAATGGTATGTACTTTTGATGGATATTCCAAATCCATTTTTCATGAAATATTTTGCTTTTGTTCAAGTCTGCCCAAGAAGATTTGTACTTAATACTGCGTTAGAAAGTTGGAGCTGGAGACAAAAATTAAATGTAAAGAAAGAGCCTACTGCTACGATGAGTCAACAACAAAATTCCCACACGTTGACATAATCCTGTTCACTATTTAAACAGTAGTTCGTATAGGTAAAGGTAGGTACTTAGAAGATGGCACATATTTATACAATAAAGAGAATACATCTTTGTACATTAAGTATGTCACTGCTTTAGAATTTTCAGTAATAAGTGTAAAGAATGTTTCCATGAACATTTCTTCATTTCATTGAAGATAACGAAGAGAACATACAGTGGTGCTTACTTTTAGTTATAGGACGGATGGGAAAGTAAATCGCATAACACGCCCTATACTATAACATTTAATATTTATAATGTCTATGACCATTTTATCTATTACTCTCGTAACAAGAACAAATATCTGCATATATTATTAGGTAGTATTTAAGCGTGCTTAAATGGTAGCTATACAAACAAATAAGTTTCATTGGACCATCACACACCATTATTACAATTGTTACAATTACAATTCTTTCCCAGGAAAGGTAATATGGTAAGTAATGAGACAACTCACTGCAGGTAACCTATCCATATGTAGCAGTAGCAGTTATCAGATCCAGAAATAAGTACCTAGGTAAATCATTCGTTTACCAAATACGTGTATACGTATAGGTACTAACATATACTATATGAATATAACAACCTAAACAGGTAACACATAAGTATAGCCTTCCGCATACCTTAATTCTCTGTAAAAGGTAAATGTATTATTATTCGTTTACTTCCCGACAGTCAAGTAGGGAGTTTTCTACGAATTATTATTTCACATATCTAATGTGCATTGCAGCAGCAATACGTGAAAAGGGTAAGTTCCTGCCTCCTCCGTAAATTTGTATGGATTGGCATTGCGTGGGGAGCAAGGAATGTTGCTTAAATCATGAATTACAAAAATACAAGTTTTTGACTGGCCGGTTTTGATTTCTATGTACGTTTTGCCTTCCTATAATATGTTATTTAGTGTTATAGAGTTATGTAACAAAAAGAAATCCATATTGTGTGTCTGTCTCTGTCCCGTCATGCTCCCCATATCGTGCTTGCCAAATGAAATTCTGTTCTTAACTCATATAATTTACTAATAGGATAAAACATATTATAAGCACATAAGTAGTTAACTAATAGGGAGTTAAGAAAACACGAACTATAAAAAAATGATATATTATTGCATTAGATCTTTCGTGGATGTGTTTATTTAAGTTTTTGGTGCAAGGTACTCTGCACTACTATAGCTTGTCATTATATAATATAATGGTATAGCTGTGTACCTATATTACCTGTTCAACATTCATATATCCATGAATATTAAACTGTGTGTATAGCAAGTATCAATGCAACGGGTAGCGAACCTTGTTGTGTATGCATGCATTAATAAACAGAAAATATATACGTATGCATCTCATCCGTTGTAAATTGCAAACACGGAGGCGGAAGGGAATGATGAGACGAGAGGGTTTTGGCCCCAAAGGGGAATTAGCCAGGGAAGAATTGTTGTGAGAATACAGTGACTACAACATTCGCAGTAGTTTAGAACAGTACTAGAGTTGAGTGCGTTGAATGTAAAGGAAATAAGGTACCTCTAGTCACAAACTGTAGATACAGCAGGGATATTATAGAGTGTAGGTAGGTAGGTAGGTAGGTGGTTTAATACGCGTTTAGATGGAACATTTACATATTATGATAACAATACTATGCCATTGCCAAGCAAAGCAAATCCAGACTACACGTAGGATATTATGCATTTATGGTAGTACCTACCTAGGTTAGCAACCAGGTGAATGAAGTTAAAGGGTGGTGGTGGTACAGACAGAAACTGGCTAACATGCATGCAACGAACATAGAGAGAGAACTTAATATTATAAGTTACAGGTAGAGGCAGATAGCCCGTTGTTTGGCTCACTTGCTCTCTAGTTTCGCAGCTACAACAACTGCATGCATGAGAAGCAAAGGGGAAAAGGAAAAATATTCGTCGGAATGGCAATGCAAGTCACTATGTACATGCAACTTGAAAGGCTTCAATCCATATTGTAGTGGAGAGGAGAGCAGAAAGGCAAGATGTGTAAGTATATTATTTGGGCAAGCAAGTGAGCTATCGAGTTGCACACTGCACCTGAACGAAAAGGTAAAGAGAAGTCTTACCTCTCTTTCTCTATTGCAGGTAGTAAGTATAAGACTAGGTTGAGTTATAATACAGAAAAGTGCCTATTTACTTCAACAGAGATATGTAGCCACTAGAACTCATTAGAGAGAGACTTATAATACTACTACACCAGATAGATAGATACAGGAGGTGAGTAAGTATTATATATAAGTTATCATCATTTCTAAGGTTTGCTGTATGTAGAAAACCCTTCCATCAACTTACCTTACTCTACTTCACCTTAGGTTTATTATTGATCAGGCAGCAGTCAGCTTGAATCATTCCTACCCACCGTACACCTCGGCTCTCTCAAAATCTTAAGCCATAATATCAGCTTCACTCCTCGTGTCTGTGTTTCACATGAATGTTTTGTGTGTGTGTGTGTCGTCAGTTTTTATTAGGACTCCAGTTGTCGTGTCGAACCGTGTGTCAAGCAAGCCCTACCTATAGCAGACTTATTGAGTAAATCAGACAGACTGAACAAATATAATATTAGCCTAAATGAAATTGGATTTAATATTGCACTAGTAGTAGTGTTATCGCTGTTATACTATATATATACTACTAAGTTGTTCTTCAGTAAGCTATTTGTGATATGGTTAGCTGGAGGAGGACTGGGACTGGTTATGTCGGTTTGCCGGACAAGGAGGACAATTATAACGTAACGTACTACTTACTTATGTATTTCTGTAACATTGGCAAGTGAGTGTGTTGCAACCCGAATTTCCATTGAATTGATTGGCTCGGGGAAAGGGAATCGATTAAAATCCCGTATAAACAACTGGTCATAACTAGGAGAACCCATTACTTACGTGGAATTACTATATGAACTCACATTTTGTGGAATTGTCAATGGCCTGAGCCCACTTCTTACAGTCAGGTGTACAATGTCACTATTATGCTTAGGAAACGTAGCCCGACCACCCGTGCCTATTATTACTCATCTCTTCGTACTCACCCACGACAGGTAGGCAGAGCACAATTGAATACAGAGGCAGTGGTAGATAGGACACGCTTGCATTCACAATGTAGACGAGTAGCCAAATAATTATTTTTACATAGAGACACTACCGTATTTAATATTCTTCGTAGGACACACATCAATTATGAGATTGACAACAGTAACGAAAGCTTCAGGCAAATATTATATTATTTGCTTACTAATACAGTTAACACAAAGTTAAGCCAAGTGTATTCAAGTGCAACTCGAAAAATTGATTGTAAAACGTCCTGGAGGACATTTTCTCGAGACAATATTAAGCACAACAGCTAACCTTGGATTTTTAATGTAACATAAATAACTCCGTCTTCATAGTGCCTTATAGTCCTTTCCGTCTCCATAAGATATGTTACGCAATTGTTGTGAAGTGATATAATATTCTTTTGATACATATATATACTTCATATATATACATGGTATACTTCACGGGAAAGTATCTCCTAAATTCATTCGTAGAAATCGAAGGATTTCAATAAAAAATATTTTCATCACCGATACCGTAACCAATTTCGTTTGTTCTTAATACAATATCCTTTACATCTGTATCCGCAACATACGAAATTCAGCAACCTTGTCTTTTTCGTCGTCGTTGGATTTAGAAAAAGTGCAATAATGAGCTGTGAGTCGTCTATTGCTGATTTGACTATGGATATGTTTGAGGATGATTGTAAAGATCAGCTCCTCTCACATATCAAAGAGGTATGTTGTTGTTTATACTTGTAATCACTAGTGTATGTAAAATTAGACATTTTTGACTCTGCTTTCATCATGCTGCTTGCTGGCTGTAGTTAATTACTAGATTGCTATCAAACTCAACCGCAACTTGAGCATCGGCTCCTACATCACATACCTATCTACAATCTTCGTTATTAACATGCCTAGGCAGCTATACACATGGAAAGGTTCTCTATCTCATACATACGTAATGCTACACAGAGTAATTTTGCTCATGTACCTGTCTCTGTGTATATAGACATAAAATTATAATAATTTTACCTACGTTTCTATCTTTAATACCAGACTGTGTGCTTACGACAGATACGTAGATTTATAGGAATTTCTCCGTTGCTCTGAACTGTAAATACTCATTACACTAAAGTACCTTAATCCATAGGTAAACAAGTGAATAACATTTCTAAAAGAAATTGTGCGTACCTACCGATACTGCTACAATTATATATTTAATGTATATATTATCTATAGTTTACGCGATTCTATGATTTCATTTGCCATTTTACATTTCGTCATGTCCTCAATGTGACAAACGCACGAAGGTAAAGGTAAACCACTGAATTAAGCAAGTGTGGGCAACCAAACTGTCTCATCTTTGAACAATTCCACTATTTCGTATTATTCTAATCTTTCTCTCTTCTCAGATACAGTTCCTACTATGCAAATGCAGAAGTATGTATTCTCTAAAAGTGTACAGTACGGTTTACTGTAAAATTGTAGTGTGCGCGTATATAATTGACATGTCATGTAAATTGCAGTAAGGAACTAACATTATCATGGTTGCTATTGAAAGATTGTAACTCACGCAATGAATAGATATTTGATTCCAGGAGATGAACTACAATTTCCGCAGACCACTTATCTACTAGATGCAGTTAGAGACATTGATTTTATAATGGTCTTTCACACTGTAGCCATTATGGGCACTTATATTATGTGGGATGCAGCGCGAAGAGACACGCCAGCGAAAGATGAGCAATTTATTGAAATTTGCTCTAAATTCTAGCTAAATTAACGCTTTTCTCTTCTTTGGCATTGTTGTCTATAGTAAAAAGCAGAAAATGAATGACGGCTGACGATCCTTTTATGTTTCAACTATGTCGTTTCCCTAATGTTTCTAAGCAAGGACAACAATGTCTTTTAATGTTCTATTTAGTTTTCATTGGTATTTCTCAGAGTAGTGAACTGAATACACTCGAGAACTACTCAATGTATTGTTAACTAACAAGTGACAAAATTAGTACGTGTATACCCCACCATAAGTAAAAATGTAATTACAAATACCTACTTATTGTAATGTCTTTGTTTTACACAGAGACATAATTTCAGATAAAACTTATTGCATTTAAAATTAGATTTTCTTTTTTTCTCATTAATTCCCTTCAATTCTTCCTGCATGAAAATAGCCTTTGTTTCTCTTTTGGAAGTAATTAGAAAAGCAAAGCTATTATCATCAACACAAGATAAATTGTGTTTGGATTTGTGTCGATTAAAGAAAAAGCAGCCCACACAGCAGGTACAGAGTGTTTGTTCTCCTATTCTCTCATAGTACCATGCTAGGCATGACTTCTTACACACAAATGAGTTAAAATGGAAAAATTTTGAGTTATTAGCTTGGGTAATTATTGTATGTAACTATTAATGTACATATGTAGGTTTAGGTAAGTTATATCTGCACAATTGTACTTGCTACAGATATAGCCGCTTGATGTGTACGGATTCGTAATATGTGCAAGAATATATTTTTAAACGTGCATAAGACGCTTGGGAAGTTAATAAGAGCTGAACTAATTATGTTATGTTGCGAAACCCCTCAAGGGGTTAATGAGCCAGTGATTTAGGTGATGTTGAAGGAAGAAAGGATAAAAGGAGCTAATACAGGATTTAACAACAAATGCTTTAACTCACACCACCTAATATCAGAATCTTTGTAGGCATTCGCACACAACTATAGGAATCTTTTCACTATACACTGAGCTTTATATCTCTTTGTGCGCAAGCAATTTGTATTTGTAGATACGGCACGTTTAATTTATTTTAGATGCAATTTTAAACGCAAATTACCTCCTATACATTGCAAAGGCGGTTGCTCCCTTCTAAATCAATGTAGAAAATCAGGGAAAGCAAAGCAATTCTTTTATCTTAACGTTTATCCAAATTATTCCATGGAATTATTTGCCATTTAGCACGGATACTTAAGTAAATCAGTTTCATATGAAATGTATAGCCAATAAGAGCCATGGCGAACCATTGTTGAAACATTGTTCTTACATAGGTACCTTTTAAATCTCATTTAACATTGTTTCGAAGAGGTTTTAACATTCCTTCGTGTGGAATTTGTATCCTATTGAATTCAGATACGTTATTCTACATAGATACAAATAAAGGAAATATAAAAAAGAATAAAAATGTGAATTGACTGACCGTAGTTAAAAGAAAAGAATGTTGGTTGCACATAGTTCAGTTAAATTGAATATCATGTTCATATAAAATATTTATGTACCAAAGTTGTACGGCTCACATACCTATGTAATTACAATGCCTTAGAGCTACTCTTAATCTGCGGTTTAAGACTACGGTATGAAGAAGAAAGAGTCTAATTTAAATTAGTATTGAATGCCTTGTTAGATGTAATGTGCTTTTAAAGTTTTTACTGCTTTGGCTTGTTATACATTTCATACTCTTCGCAAATATGTTGTAGTCTTGTTGTATGTCTTGTATATCTATGTGTAGTTAAGTATGTATAATAATGTCGACCTAGTTTATGCTTTCGGACAATATAATGTGAAATAAAAATCTGTAATTATAAATTATTTTTATGCACTCACTCAGCTTCAAGAAGCATGTATGACGATGAAAAGTGCCTTTACATCTGCGCAAACACAATTGGAGAGTGTTCAAGGGGAAGACCAATTGTTACGAGAGGAAATGGAATCCACAAAGACTCAGTGCCAACAACAATCCGCAGAAATTTTGAGACTGATGCTATCACTCAAATCCGAGGTATCATCCATCAAGGAAATGATGCAGTCCACCCAAATGATGCAACATGGACTACAATCCACCGTCCAGTCCTTGATCTTGGAACGTGACTTTTTACTGGATGAATTGGCCAAAACTGGAGCTATCTCTGACAGCGTCCGGTGAGTTTCACTCCAAACCTTCCATTTTTGCATCTAATTAGTCGTATGTAAGTCGTGTCCACCCAAGACACGAATTTAGTTTTTCCTTGGCAGTAAGAAAATTTCCAAGTGATTATCGTTTTACTAGTATCATAGTCCAAAATAAACTGATCATTAAGACTTCCGATGATAGAGTCATTAGAAAATTAGAATTAACATAAGATTATATAAGTTTAGCATTAGACGAATCCATTATTTACATTTTGTTGGCTAAGGTTTTGTTACATTACTTCAAAAATTGGCATGCGTCCTTCAGCAAACGGATACACGATAATATAATGTATCTTATTTACGAATGGGAATAGGAATCATGGAATCACGAATTACCTAAGTACCTATTTAATGTATTTTTGATGTTGTGCCTCCATGATGCCCAATTGGTAGGTACAAGTACAAATGCTGTGCAAATGATGATGAAAAATGATTCTTTAGAACCACAAAAGTTGTTGTGGGATTAGCTACAGTTGAGTGCAGCTGTCTGGTTTCATTTTATGCCATTTTCCTTCCGGGCACCCTTCGCAAACTCACATTGCGTGATTTTGATTGCATTACATTATCTGCAAATCCAAATTTCTTGAGGCTATATTGGTAGATAAACCATTGATAAAAAATATTCGCTAATTTGATTGGTTTTGCTTTGTATATTAAATGTTTGTATCACAAGGATTGACAAAAGATTAGTGTAACACTAAATGTAGTTATATAGGAAATCCTTGAAGGTGAATATAAAACAAATAAAGATTGATCACTCTGTGTAATCAGTTGGTATCGGCAAATGAACATTCGTGTCCTATTCATGTATTTGGAACTTTATTTGTGTCATTTGCCCGAGTGATTTCCTCAAGCTCCCTTGCCTTCGGCACAGAAACCAAACCGCATTAAGTAAGTACATAGTAGGTTAGCTACAGTCTATCTACGACAAACCATCCATTAGCACCTAAAGGAATTTAATTCTTTCAGGAGTGACACGTATTAAGTAATCTCCCACTCCGTATACATATGTGGAGTTGAAAAGGATAATAAATTATTATTACACATGAGATTGCATCAGAACTGCATAGAAATCTAATACAATACTCTTTTCTATGAGCCGGTCTCAAATTTTTTTCATTAGAAAAAACAACCACACATGCATATAGCAATTCAACAAAACAATCAAGACAAGTCAAGCGCAGCAAAGCCAGACAGACACACACACATAAACCATCATTGGAAATGATTTGCATATAATTTAGTTCATCATAATCATATCTACATGTATTTGTGTAGAGTGCATATCTGTTTTACATTCGCACGTAGAGCAATTATTTTGATTGTTTACACAGATTACGTGTAGATTATGGTTAGAGTTATGAAACTCTTTTGCATCTCACATGTACCGTATACTGAACTGAACTGACAAACAATAAATGACAACAGTAAACCAAGTAAAGTCAATGGTCACATTTAGAGAAGTCGGTCGGTCAGTTTGGCATGGCCTGCCCTTACGTATATAGACCCATCGCTAATAAATCATATAATTCAGCCCACTTTCACACTTGTCTAATTGAATCCACGCTAACAATCACGATGTAATCTTGCACACCTTAGTTTTCTATCCATAACTCCTGAACAATTGCATTGTATTTTTTCCATCAATTCTCCATTGTGTTGCATTCGTTCAGTTAGTAACTAATCTTATTAGTTATGCGTACTTCTTTCCCAGGGACAAATCTATGCTAAGCACTTGCTCATGTTTTCAGGAGAAGTGAATTGTCGATAAGGTGAGGATTGAGCCATAAAATACACTATAATATGTTGTTACAGATCCATAATTTAATAGCTCAAGTATCTCTAATAATTCTGTGGCTTGATTTTCTTTTTATGATTCATAGATACATTAAAGAAAAGAACTTCACACATTAGTTTGCACAAATCCTCTCGAGGAAGGGATTCACGAAATCAATCGAGACCAATAATGTATATAATTATGTTTGGGATTATCTAGTATGTTGCGAATTTGTTGTTTGGTACTAGTTCATTTTATTAATGCTCTTAGATAGTTTACAAAAAATACCAAATCAAACGAATTTCTGATTTCCTTTTTTATTGCTGTGAAGTGAACATGCATTTAGAATGTAAGTTACTCTAGATAATACGAAATTGAGATACGATTACATAGTAATTGCTATGATTTCATTTTCTATTTCTTCTGTAGCAAGTACCACAGGTACTTTGTCAATTCGTAACATATTTGTTACGTATCCTTTTCTACGAAAAAAGGGTGAAGTAAATACATATTTGACGATACGGTATATTAGGTAGGCACATGTTTGGAAAAATGAGAAAAATAATTTGACTTGACGTTTGTAGCTGCTAGTGGTGCGCTATGATGATCTATTCAGAATCTGAAAATTATAGAGCAACTCTTCAATCTGAAATCATTAGCTATTCCCTTTTCCAATTATTGACAGCTTTCACGTTGGTAGATTTGCCGATCTTCACTCTAACGATCCATGCATATGCAATAATATAATAAAATGGATTAGCAGATTTTGTTAGGTACCCATTCTTTCTTTATGCATATTAAGTTGCAAATAAACTTCTATAGCCTATAGATACATATTTTCTAATAACTACATTGTAAATGTATGTATATCAAGTCCAGGAGGTAGAAACAAGGGTATCATGTCAAATTGTGAAGGGAATGAATGAATTCTTTGTCATGAATCGTGGTGTGGCTCTGGGCTGCATCATACTCAAAGTTAAACGAGCAGAAATTCGACAAGTAGTGTAAAGCCACACAATCAGTAACACAACAGAATTGCATCCATAACAAAAAACATTGGAGATCACTTGTTAACAATGTACTTTGGCATAGGCTCATAGACTCCTCAGCTTGCTTATCAAAGGGACAGCAAAACGTCATGCATGCCAATATCAAAATCATAGAAAAATGCGTGGAGCAGTTGTTTGTACATCGCACATTGTCGAGAATGGTTTCAAGCAGAGAAATCGACAAGCTGCCGAAGTGCAGAAAAGATCAAGCCGATCAACACTAACCATTATTCATCATCATTCACTTACAGTAGTAACTCTATGAATTAAACTCATTGTCCTGTCGATGTAGTCCACCTGTAATAACCTGATAATTTATAAAGCATAATAGCTGCTGTTGTTACAGTTAATAACTTGACTAAGTAATAGCAGTATAGGTAGACTACAGGTATTTCGGCCCGAGCATAGCAGAATGGTCATTGTTTGAGATACTAGCTTGATAGACCACTCATACGAACAAAATGAAAAGTGAGTTTTTAAAGAACGTGAATAAAAATTAATTTTCTATTTTTCGTGCTTTAAATATTGTAATGGCGTATTATAACGTAGGTCACGACGAATCTTAATGCGTTCAAAATGTTGCTATTCATAATCTTATGCAGACACCAAACAGTCATTGTGGTTAGGTAAATTATTTATCATAATATCATTGCTTTGTAATTTGTATTCTAGATTTTAGTATTTTAGGGCTGAAAGTATTCTATGGGGCTCATGCATTTTAAAGATAGTTCACTAAATAGACTAGGCAGCAAGCGTAATTATGTCTTCCATTAAAAATTTTAAGTATCCTTTTGTAACATTATAAATCGAATGATTTATTGTGGATTGGCTTTACATGAATTGCATTGTACTACTGCCTTGATAATTGGACCGTATAATATCGACTTGCAATAACATATTAAGATCAAGGAACAATAATAGTCTATAGAGCACAATAGTTACTATCATTATAATTGACTCTAATTTGCTTGTTCTTTGTATTAATAGTTTAATGCTATGTTTTTGTATTAATACTAGAGACAAAAATGTAATAAATCAAAGATTTCGGTATATCTGCATCAAAAGTCAATTGATACGTTTTTTCTAGATTGCAGTAAATTTGAGTAAATCATAATAAGTAACTACATAGAGAATGTACATAGTTGCAGATGAAGTAGAGATACCGGCTAAACACTATTTTTGTATGTGCAAATTATATACATATAGACAGAGGTACAGGTTGTAGTAGAGTGACCGTTGGCATTTAATTTGATAATACTACTGTTGGCCACTTTCTATTAGAACTGAAATTTGCTGACGTAAGTAGAGTAGTAGAGATAGTCAGAAATTGTAACAGATAGCTTAGAAGGATACACTGGTTCCCATAATAATTATTACGTGCGTTTGCAATAAAAAGGTTCGAATTTGAGATCTGAATGCAGATGTGTGCAAACTGCAAAGCAGCAAATGCCTGTACTAGAATTAGGGGAGTGATTAGAAATAAAATGATAAGAACAGTGCGAAGGAGTGTGATTGTAGTTTTTATGAGAAAAGGAAGGGAAGTTGTAAAATGTTTAGGCCAACAGAGCAGGCCAAGCCAAATCTTAGTTTGTTTCACTTGAACAATTGAATTGAAGTGAATTAGTGGATTGAAATGTACATGCATAGTGAGATTGGCAGAAGTAGGCAGCCTATAAAGTTAAAACTCCTATCAAAACTGATTAAAGTTATACCTGTTGAAATGCATCAAAATACAATAGAAGAGAGCAAGCAGGACGTAACCTATAGGAAAGAAATAATCAAGCCAGAAAAAGAGAGATTTAAGCAAGTGTCACGGCCTATTATTGTCACTGTTCCATGGATCATGTCATAGTCATGACTCTTTATTGTCAATCCAACTTCTCCCTCTCTATTGTCCGTACTTCTAGCAAACATTTCTCACCTTTATTCTAACTGTAAATCTAAATGGCACTTTGATACGATAGAATGTAGAATTTTTCCTTCTATTTAGTACATCCTTTTAGCGAACAATTGAAAGATGATGTTTAATATACAGGGAAGCATTAACTAAATATTCATGCATGCAAAATGTTACGTATACAAAAGGCAAGTACTTACAGTAGATAATAATTAAGTAGGTATATATAATAATAATGCAACTTATTCTGAAATTGTTTTCCTACCTTTGCTACCTAATGTACCTTAAAACTCAGCCACTTTAATGCTAGTAAGTAATTGCAAATCATCCCATTTCAATTGCACAGGACAGGACCAGGACATTATTACAAGACAGGTCGTAGACTTTAGGTACTTTTTTTAAATCCCTGGTAATCCAATTCCTCTTCTTGCGTCTAAAATCTTCTTTTCCTTATCTCCTTTTAAATTCACCTATTAAAGTTCTATATGTACAGAGAATGAAACCAAAGGACTTGTTCAGATTCAGAACTAATCGTACAGTAAGTATTAAGAATGAGTTTTCTTTGTTAACTTTGCATTTTAATGAATACGCAATGACTGCGCTAGTCTTCTCTCATTGTGTTTTTCTTCCATTACATCTGCATGGAGTCAACTGAACTCTCCTCTCATTCTATTTTTAAACTCCTACTGGAAGAAATCTCTCCACTAGTTTCTCTGATCTCGATTTTACTTTATTTCGATTCGAATTAACTTAGCTCATCTTTCCCAACTATGCTAATACGTATTTAACTATCTATGATCCTGTAATAATACTTCCCCTTCTAATTTTCACAATAGCAATAATATGTAAATTTAACACTTTCATTGCATATTTCAGACATGTGGGCCTATAGACATGTGTTCATTGCTATGTTGTAGGTACATGTTGTTTATTACTACCTAATAAGTAGGTACACGTCCGTAAGTACGTAGGTTTCCTATAAGTGTAACACAGTGCTAGGTAGCTAATAAAATAAATACAACGGAGATTTACAGTACATCCCCTTCTAATAACAATCTAATGATATTTCCCACACACGCTCCACTCACTCTAATAAACACAATCATCTATTCATTTTCGTTCAATTACCTATTGTCTACTCTATACACTCTCTAGTGTTAGGTAAACTTAATGCGAGCAGATCCCACATGCTAATGGATGTGTGGGTTGTTGTAGTGCAATTGCAAATCAGGAGAGATAAGTAACAAGAGCAGTCGCTGAAATAAATGAACTGCTACTTATTTAGTCTATTATTTATTATACCCCATTTACGATTTACCATAATATTCCCAGCAAAGAAAGGAGTGGATCAGACTATTCGGAGATGTAAAGTAATGCAATAAAAGCATTCTGTAGTGAAGCAAGTCTTAGTTCTTATAATGACTTTTAGATAGTCCAAAAGATTCTTTATTCACTACCTTCAATGGTATTAAACATTCGTTAGAATCACATCCTCTCTCTTTTTCTCTATCTCCTTCATTTATCTCAACCATTACACTACATTACGGCAACTTTCAGATGCAAAATACGATACTTCAATTCCTAAGTATTTACAGACACTGTGGAATCTGTCAGTTGCACTACAAAAACTTGCTACATTATGCGAGCAACTCTAGGAAAACTAGAAATATTTATCTTCCCATTACATTGGCCAGAAATCGCTATCTGAAAGGCTAACTACCTAAACTTGCAGGTTTTTGCATTTCATCCATTTATCCGATCTTGATAGACATTTTTGGTTAGCTCATTATCTGACGCTTCGAAGAATCTTAGATATTTAAATAACTCAGCGTGGACAACAAATATCTCATGGTTTTGTGTTTTGTAGTATATATTGCAAAGTATTATAGTAAAGTTTGCATTATAGTAAAGTTTCCTTTGAGCTTTGACGAATTAGAGCAGATTGAATCTACTCTGAAACCTGTAATGTAATAATATAAATAACAAATAATTTCCTTGACTAAAGGCGGATTGTATGTAACTAAACTGTTTACTAAGGTATGAGTTCTGCTGTTATGTAGAGTAAATCTCAAAAACATCTTAGAATTAGACTATTAAAAATGTGTTTACTTTTCCTAGTTTTAATCAAATATTTAACATCATCATTTTTGTCATATCAAGGTAAAGGGGCAGGTTTTAATCCAATGATTTAATACCTTTCTATATAGATGCACATCTCCTGTACTATTTCACATCCACGAATATCACGAAAATGTTATCTTGTCTTGAACAGAAGATACTTTTTAATCTTGTGTAGGTTCTTTACCTTGTAGTTGGACACTTTTTAATAAAGTCGATGTAGGCATAGGATAATTGTAATTCACACTCACTCACATCTCAATGTTAAGTTACACAACTTGGCTTGTATTGATGTTAGAGAGTGCACTTTTGTAAGATCAGCATGTATTTAACATCTTTGTTTAGCATATAATTGCCAAAAAGCATTTAGAAGGTTGTTAGTTGACTTTGTCATTATTAGCATGATCTTTGGCTGAGAAAGGGAATTGAAGTAAGACATAATAATAACAATATTGAGTAAACAGTGTTTGTTCATTACTCTTATTATCATGAGATTATTATTATTATATACACTTGAGTGGAGTATCTCTTCCTGAAGGCTTTTTGAATGTATGAATGTATAATTTCATCTCTTCATTATAGTACATAAGCAAACCGCATCATGTAACCTTTACATATGTAACCGCATTTATAATTTGTCTTAGAATTACTGGCTTCTACACACATCCTTATTGTTTTCCATTCTATCATTCCTTACATCTATACAAAATACAATGAATGAAAGTCTATGCCTATTATTATAGACATCTAGAAATTCATGTACATTCATCAAAGCAAAAGCAAACTTCCGTCTATTTGCATTTCTCTTTTAAAGGTCAGTTTCTTGAATGGAGGAGGGGAGAGGAACTAGTCAAGTAGCTAATGGCTAGGTAGCACAGGAACTGAAGGCATGAAATAACCAAACATTAAATAATAATATAATTCGTCTCAACTATTATTTACAGAGTTGGTGGAAATGGACGGACAAAACGTACCTAAGTAGATTATTAGAAGGGAACCCTTTTCTTTTCTAGTTACACAGTACGCAGCTTAGTTATTAAATCCTACTTTGTAACTATTCCATAAAAACTGGAATCGCCTTTAGTTACCTTATAAGAGTTCGTTAATTCTCAAGGATTGAAGCATTTTAAAGATCTTCATCTTTCTCTACAAGGAATAAACTTCTAAATCATTTATTCTCATCAATGATATAATGCAAGAGTGATTATGTAATGGGATATGTCAGGAGATGCATAAATATGATGCATAGTTTTCCTCCTCCTCATCAGACAATAATTAAAGATCCTATTCAAGTTCACATTATGGTCACATTTATTATGAGCTACTTAAAAGTCTAAGCATTTTACAGTGCATAGTACCATCCTAGTATAGCTATGGATATTAAACCATAAAGGAGCTGATTTAATCTCGCTCGTCTAGATTAACTCAAGGCTAAGGTACTTTACTAAGTATTAACTGTTCTAAAACGTAAGCCAAGTAAGCGTAAATATTGCCATAATTATGCAAAACAGTCAATTAATTATTCATGCAGTGAATCTAGTTTAAAAAGATGCTCTTAAGCCCTGTCTTTCAGGATTAGTGAGACACATTCTAAGAATTGTAATATTGTTTCTCATCCGCAAATACCAACAGCATTAACCAAAGTGCTTATTATTACAGGCTGTGAATCACAGCTTTCTTCGTAATTTAAATCTAAGTAAATTGTTTAAGGTACGTTTTCAATTCAACCAGTTTTATTTTCTCGACGCGATTTGCATTTTCCAAATAATAATAGGGGAGGAAAGGCAGTTAGTAATGAACTTGAATGTGTAACACAAAATCGTTGATAAACACGCAATATATTCATTGGAAGTAATTCATCGTATTCCTTCTGTCGTATTTAATAGACTTTACGAAGTAGAATTACGAAGAAAGTATTACAATCTACTGCAGTAGGTATGCAGTGTGAGGAATTAGCTTTATAACATTTTCAGATAAGTTCAACTTGGCAAAACGTCAACAATTTGCCTTTGAACGAATGGCTGTTTCAGTAAAATTCCAAATTGCTACTGTTGCCGGTAGTAAAAGTAGCGTATTGCAATCAATTGACTTTTAACAATGAAGGAGGATAATATATAGCCCTATATAACAATCTCAGCTTTGGCATTTCGAATTTTTGTGGCAGTTAGCGGAGAGATCTATTAGAGTGTTCACGTTGAAATGAAAATCAAAAGACGCAGTTTAATGTTGTCATCATTCACGAAGAAAATAATAACGAGCATGAGGATTGTGTCGTGAAATGGGCACACTAAATGTCGTCGAGTCAGGTTGAAATGACCATTATACAGATAACGCAAAAGTGTATTATATTTTCTAGGGAATATCGTGAAGTACTGTTGAGAAATTGCATTGTTTGACTAGGATTTAAATGCTAGACTAGCTGCCTCGAAACTAACGACATAGAAAGCGTATCTTAGTACTGTTCAATGCGTACCTTTCGGAAAAGAGAGTCAAATCCAATGAATGTCTAATCTAACCGAGGCCGTGAATTTGAATGCACGGAAAGGTCATTAGGAGAAAGAGGTTTACTTTGTTATCCTACTCTCGTATTTGCTATTTACTTAGCTCTTCAGGATAAAACTCAATATGTCACTTTTAGATTATATTTTTAGCTCGTAGCAGGAAAGGTGAACATGTCGCTAACTACAGTAAACTTACAGTATGTATTGTTATTACGTAGTAAATGTGCCTTGCGCAAATCTTAATTCTAGAAAATAAAATATCAATAAAACTGGAGCACAACCTGCATGCTCTAACAAAGGGAATCCGGTATGTTTTCCTTTGACTGCCAAAGAGATAAGCCATAATATATTATAGAACCATACACTGAGGTTAATCTAAACTTGAGCTACGAACTTAAATTGAGAATAATACAAGTAATACATAATAGCAAAGTAAAAACGACTGGGAGAATAATAATGTCGTCACGAAGCCTGTACACCTCGTGAATAATGGGGATGTCTATGCTATACCATACCAAACAAGGAACACAAATGCATGTGAGAATAAAAATTATTTCTGTGCCTGTATATAGAATATAGATCAACAATAGAAGATATCTAGATTGTAGCAAAACGCCAAGTCAAACCAAGCCACGACTCGACGCAAATAAACCAAAAGGCTTTTCTTATCACAAAGGAGATTTTTAGGTTTAGTACCGCAGCTGAGGTTCTGGCTTCCATGCTACGAACTTATGGTATGACATTACAATATGGCCTATTAACAAAATGAGAAGGCGTGTGACCGATTGCTAAATCAATGTTTACCATGCCATGTGAGTTGAGTTGAGCTGACAGAAGGAAACGGTACACGGGGTGACAACAACTGCAGAAATGCTCTTGGGTGTTTCTTTCTTTAGTTTACGTCCTTTTCGTTTCATACAAAACAAATCCATGCATACAAAGCTGTCGTAGTAGTAGTAGTCACTAAAATTGTTCTGTTACTTTGCTTTGGAATAATACTGAATACTTAGTCATTATCTCGCGAGCATCATATCAAAACAACATGCCTTCTTCCCTTTATTTTACATTGCTGCATTGCATTCTCTTGAACTGCAGTCACTAATGTAAGGCAATATGGGAAAAGGAATTGGCAAATCATTGATACAGTTATGGCAAGCAGAAAAGAAGCTGCATGCGAAATAGGAAATTGCTATCATTAGTCTCTCTGTTGGCTCAGAGGCACCCCGAGGTCCATTACATGTACAAGATTATTATTGCCATGTATTACATGTCATCACTGAACAGACAACAATGCATAATAACAATGAAGATCCTTATTAACCGTAAAATGCATGTATGGTATCACCGTATCATTTTTGAAAAAAAAAACATAACACTGGTAGTTGGTAAAAAATTCGTGATGGTATAAACTAAGTGTGGCCCCATTGCATTGTTTATTATGCTGTTCATTTTATGGACAATGAGTTTAAATCACTGAATAGAAATTATATCGAATGTTGCCGCCGATTTTAGATGGAGACAATTTTCTTACTGCCGTTTTCATCAGTCTATTTTTACAGGGATAAGTTTATGAAGAGGAACTATTGAATAATAATGATAATTTGCCATTTTTGTACACAGCGGAAGATTGCATAGCCGACTGAGTGGCTTCGGGCGTCCTTCTTCCGGTTCTCAGTCAACGAATGATTCAGGTGTAGCACTCCTCCTGGAAAAAGCTCACGCTGCATTTCAACCTCACAGCGGTGTGTCAAATACACATCATGCCTTTGCAAATGGTCTTTTCGGCAGTGGAAACGGAGGTTACCGGGATCAAGATTCTCTTTCAGATCATCAGTCTCACATTGTGAGTCCTCACGTCCATGATTATCTTAATGCTCTCAACCCAAGCCATCATCATCATCACAACAATGGGGATCCATCAGGATATTCTTCCTTTAATACCGGTTCGTTTAATTCTTACTTTTGAATGCTCTTATACTAAGTCTTCTATCTAACTAGTAGCTACCTACATTCGAAACGTGCTTTGTTTTCTCTATTTATTATGAAGATGAATAATCGACTAATCAGTCAAGTCAGGTCAGTTCACTAATTCATGCTTTGTTGATAAGTATCTCTTGCATTATTTTATTGAATGAAGATACTTGTACGTGTACACACAACAATACTAAATGAAAAATTAACTAGAATAATGCAATAGGTACCTACTTTACTTTTTAAGTTAGGGATGTTTTGTTGGTGAATATGATATGCATACCTAGATACAGGTGTTTTGTCTACGTTTTATTATATTAAGTAACTTATCTTTCATTCGTTACGCCTGAAAACCTAATCAAGGTTGCTCCATTATTAAACGATAAGACTTTTCATATATTATGGGGTAGGTACCTTCTTATGCATGTGTGGATATACTTGGCTGAGTTACTACCTGTATTATTATTATGTATGTATGTACATATATGCAAAGAAGTGTGCAGATTGAATTATTGGTTGTTGGTTTGGCTTGGCTAACTAAAGATGAGTTAGTTTACTTAATAATGTAAGGTTCACCATAACTTAATACTATAACTAACCATCATTTGATGTTGCATAGAATATTGTGTTTCTCCTGACTGACTGATGATTATGAATTGTATTGTAGCTTAGATACTTAGACTTATCATATCGTATCAATATTCTAACTGCACATGAACTGCGTGCTCAATTTGATCTTTAGTTGAAATAACAGGATTCTCATCTTTCTATAACCACCATTAGCTTCTCTGCTCACACAGATCATTATTCATTATTATTTTACAGAAAATGGGCCTGGGGCAGTTTATGATTCTGATTCTTCCCTCACTTTGGCTGCAACCAAAAGTCTCAGCTTAAGTAATTCTCTCAGCAAACAATGCGGTTTAGAATTAGATCAAGAGGATGAAAAGAATCGAGCACGACATGAGAGCGGTTCGGATATTCCTGTAAGTTTCTGTTTTATTATATTCAATTTTATATTTGCACAATTACCATTATCCTATATACATGAATAGTTAAGCATATATAGGTAGGTAGGCACTTTCTGCATTTCAAGAAAGTACCAGCAACGATCAGTTTTCTATTCTGCTCAACATTTTCTCTCCATATGTTTGCTCACTACTATGATTGTTCTGTTGGGTGTACTATGCATTGTGCTAAGAAGACTTCTTTCATAAATTCATCATAATGACACCTGAGCTGATGCGATGGTGAGTGTTTAAATGGGAAATCACATTATACATACGTAGTGGATAGGAGCTAACAATAATCTAAGCTAGCGCTTCTAACAACATACATTATGCATAACATGCATCATAATTTCGTAGAAGAATGAAAACTATAAATGTTCCTATTATTCATGCAGAGAGTAACAGAAAACAAGAGAGCCACGCATCCTATGGTAATTGCACTTCATTGTTGCGTTTTACTACTGCACTCAGTTGTAACTTTATATTTTTAAATTGCAACTGGCTACTTTTGATTTGGTTCGAGGATTATAACACAAGGCGATAAAATTCCATTCCACATAATAATCCTACGATTTTACCTACTTTTTACTAATCTTTGTCAAAAATGTGACTTGTTTGTGCTACTATTTTATGTTTACTATGATCCAAAGATGAGATGAAGATTTACGTACAAATACCGTTGCCCTGCAGTTAAGTTCTTAGGGAAATTAGATAGCTAGCGTTTTATTTCATTCAAGACTCAAATTACTAAAACACAAAACGCCATAAGTTTAAAACAGAATGAAATTCAATTTTCCACTGTATTGCAATTTGCAATAATATCATTACCTACTAGTCAAGTCATAGTAAAGTAGTGAATATGCAGATACCTAGCTAATTTGTTTTGCTTTGGCCAATTTTTGGTGAGGGTGCTGTGGATGTGAATTCCATACACCTCGTTATCTCAGCATGATGCCTCTACTCTCCTACTCTTTCATAAACAATGTTGAATTGTCGTCTTCCTAGTATCTTCCCTTCAAAAGCTTAATACTTGCAAGACCACTTTCTTTAAATCCAAACATACATAAATTCATTCATCACATGCATTCCTTCAAAAAAGCGCCACATGTATGCATACATCCGTTAATAGACAAACAAATCGACACCAGGAATCATCAAAGAGAAAAAAGATATATTTGTGATGCATAATGTGTCTCACATTTATATTTAAATTGTATATCTACTGTTACTACTACTTTACTACTTACATTGCAGACAAATCCTTATTGGGAAGCTGACAACTTGAATCCCTTTCTCAATTCAGCTCTATTGTCCGTTTTGATATATATTCGTAAGGGAAAATGATGTCGATACACAAGAGAAAGATTGAGTCTGCTTGAATGGGTTAAGTGTAGATAGTTATTGCATTTAAGGCAGGATTTTTTACTGATCATTTGTGCTATTGTTACTTTTTAATCTGTACAAATTTAAATTCATTATTCATTCACGTACTAAAGTCAAGTCAAAGTTAGAGCTGATAATTAGGGCGAACCTTTCAAAAATCTAGTTCCAAGACACTTATTTCTAATAGAAATAAGGTAACTGACATTTCACGTGCGATACATATCATGTCTTGTTATGCCACGCCGTGCTGCATTGCATTGTGCTTCAGTGCACGTATTTATTATGTAGAAAACCAAACCGTGCCGTCAAAATTTTTCCGTCCTTCAGTTACGGCTTATTTATTAGTCAATTTCTGAAGTTCTATTATAAGAAGGTTATTATCTGCAACTTTTATCTTTATAATAGCTCGCATTATCTGTACGTATGCGTAGTTAAATGGCAAACTAATAGCTCTATATAAATTTGAATTCACTCCTGAATATAATGATAATAATAATGGCTTAAAAATACAAATAGGAGTCTTATCAGCTTATTTATAATTTTTTAACGTTAGTTACAAGAGAGATGCTATAACTAGAGCTCTCTATTCTATAATAAGGTAATGTAGGTAAGTCAAGTCTTACGCTCGTGACTTGACTTATTCAGCCCTTTTCTCAACAGGCCTACAAAGGAAAGAAAAGCAATTGAAAATATGTGTATTAGGAGTGAGTGCAGTTTGTCTTGGCGAAGAAAACCCATGTAATACAGCTTTAGAAACTTAAAGATCTCAGCAATAATAACAACCGTAGCGTTTAGTGGAAATTACATTACATATATTATTATATTACATGCAGTTTGCATTTCTGTGTGGAAAAACAAAACTAGACAGACACACACTGCCCTGTATTTAGCTTATAGTTCGTGCAAAATGTTTGATTGTAAGGTGATGCTCATGCTAAGCTTCGTTACTCCTCTATTTTTACAATGCAATTTTTCTTACCATCGCACTCGATGAGTGTATATAAAATATAAATTCTTGCCGAGGAATTACAGGTGTACAAATGATTACATTTATACTGCACTGCACTACATGTATAAAATCCTTAGTTAAGTAGATGGTAAAAAATCTGATGCGCCTATTACTACAATTTTCAACATTACTGGCAAAATTGAGGCACAGTGTTAATTATGTGTGTTAGCATCAGATAAACTATTTTAAGTGTCGTTTCTATGTACTATACTGAGTTTAGAAAGAATTATGGAATACTTACTTGTCTAACAACATATTACTTACATATTATCATTCTATCATACATACCTAGTATATAGTTGGGTTGGTAGTTTTAGTTGAATGTATGCATATATTATGTGTGATCTGGTATCTCAATTATTTGTGTGCCTCTGTAAAAGTATTTAGGTTCATCCTGTAGGCATTTTTTAGATTTTCTCACTGACATAGAGAGTAATAGTTAGGTATTTTATGTATGAGATGAGTTACTGAGTAGGTAAGTAAGTAATACAAGTGTAATATAATGGAAAACTGAAGAAACTAAAGTTACTCATGCCTTTGATAGGCTCGAATTGCAAAGGCATGAGTTTGATTTTAATCCATTATCACGTCATGAACCGTTTTGGAGTATAAAGTAAAGACCTGATAAAATAAAGATAGCGCTTCCTTGTGCAGAGGGAGGGAGTGAGACTTTGAGTTTGAGACACATGTCTTGTAAAGTGAAGTCAAGTGAAGTCAGGATTTTCCTGCAGCTGTGATTGCAATAAAATTCCTTCTTCTCCTTCTTTATTAGTGAGCGTGAGGACACGAAAGATTGAACTAAGCTTTTTCTACCTAGTATTTTAGACAGGGCAATATCCTCTCCGATAAATGCAATAATATATTCTTAGTGGCAAGCCATGCTCATGTCCACAGTCAACATTTATTTACATTTGATCCTTTCTTTCTTGCCACATAAATTCAGAGGCTGAGAAAGAGAGAAAAATTGTGAGTGATATCCTGTCTGTCTCTTCGCTGTCATGTCACAAGTCTTCTCCTAGTTCAGTTAGACTCTCGGAAATTCCATTTGACAATAGAGCAATAGTTTTTTATGTGACAGAGATAGTAGATACATGGACAATGTATGTATTCCCTTCGTACTAACACAGAAACAGTAATCTCAAATCTATGTTCGAACATTTAAGTGAGAACAGTGAGTTTCTATGTTCGTCATGAATTTATTGCGTAGGTAAACACAACAACAGACATGTTGTTTTGTTCATGTGTGTGAATTGAAGAGGAATGCGATTAACGTAGGATTTCTCAATCGGTTGCGGAGATCTTTAACGAACTAATGGGAATGATAGATTTCAAAGGAGTGATAAAAGTAAGATGGATTGAACGAGGTCACTCACTGCTATTAATTTCCCGATTTCAAAAATACTAAGAGCTACATAATATGCACGAACGAACTACTGCTGAGTGCTGACTTGCTGACTGCACTCGCTTAACTACTATAAAATACTACAGCTTATTGCTATCTACGTATGCACGCTGATAGTATTTATATAAGTATTCATAAAATATATTTTTATAGCCCTACAATTCAAAATGAACACTGCAATAATATATAGACCTCTGCTTCGTGTCGTGTGCATGCAATTCTACAGATAATGTTAAGATATCACTCTTCTTTTATGCTGTCTTGTCAAAAGTCAAAGTCCACACAGTTTTCTCATAATGAGTTTTCTTTTCTTTATTTATGCTGTTGTAAAACTAATGTCAAGCTAAGTATGTTGCTTTACACTTACACATTTTTATATACATACTATATAGGTATAGTTAAGGGTAGGATATATCTACAGATAATCCAACCAGACCGTACACTTAATTTAAAAGTAATTGAATGAAATGATGTTCGCTTCATTCTGGTATACTTACTTGGCTTCGTCCATGACTGTAGTATGAAGGAAGATACAGATAGGAAAAGGTACATTTCAAATTGCATTCATGAGCGAAGTAATTCGATACAAGAAAATGATATTGCAAAACGGACGGAAGTTAATTGTTAAAAAGTTGCAATAACTCAAGTAAGTAAAGTCATTGTTGGATAGGATGATGTGAGTGAAAAGTTGTCAAAGATTAAATGAAATGAACGAGATTGCTGAGTACTTAGCATCATAGTAAACTTAATAGAATTGACTCACGTTAGCAAGTCGACCCATAGACAGCTCCCTTTCTGAAATCCTTGTGGTTTCGTTTGATTGAATTCGTTCGTTCACAAACAACTAGCAATTGTCAGAGTGTACATTAATTACTTACTAACGTTTATCGAATAAATTCTCCTGTAACAGGTGTCATGGCTCTGTAGTGCTAGTATAAGTGTAGCTATCTTATCGTTAAGGTACCTAGTACATATGTACTGAAGAATAGCTTACTTAAAGGCATGCACTCTTAGTATCACATCTGTGAAAAAGCTCATCTTGTAACATTCAACTTGACTTGGCATGGCTTTTGCTTGTCGTCAAAATATCTATCGTGGAAATAATGAGGTTGGCTGGTAGTTGATGGGCAGGTTTTATAATAAAAGAGAGTTGAAACAACTTGGGAGATGTGCAGAGACAATTTTTGCAGCCAAGTTCGCGAAGATATACTAAAGGGAGGTGACTTCTTAACAGTGAGATGGAAAATGCATTGTAGCACTTTGCAATGACAACGCATGTGGTTTGTATCGTCTTGTTGCTCCTGTCTTCTTGATAGCATTCTTTTAATTGATGAGAATAGCGAATCTCCTTTTTTACTTATTTACAACCTCTCTACCTACACACACATTACAACCATACCTTATACTATACTCAACTGCATTGACTGAATTTCTACATGGCACAACAGCATAAAAACAATAAAAAAATCTTCATATCTGATGGAATACTTGTGTAGTGGAAGTTTCATGGCATTGTCTCGTCTCTTCTTCCCTTTTTCACTCATTATTGTTTTGCTACATTTAATTTCATATTTTAAAGCGTACGAGTACCTTTCTACGTTAAGTATTGTTATTATACTGCAACACAGCTCTGGAATCGAAGACTACATAGAGTGACTATGCCTAGAAATGAGAATTTGTAGCACTTAAAATAAATTGCACCTATTGGGTTGCTTTCTTTAAAATGAATTTTCCAAATCCCATGGACGGGTGTGACTTTCGTTTTGCTTAGATAATATTATTCTAACTTTAGGAACATATGTGGAATATTCGTTTAAATAGCCTTCTATGTAATTTTCACTTGTTCTCTTTCTATTATTCATGGCTATCGCAATGTGCTTATGTAATCTTTATATAAGAAACAGCGGGGATTAGCTTGAAGAAATAGATTTTGGATGTGATGTGGCATCGTAAACAGAAATGTCCATGTCATTTTACGAGTACATACAGAAAAAAACGTCATGCAAGGGAAGATATAGTATTCTAGTAGATTTGAAAGATGAACAAGAGAATTGAATGGGATAAAGGTGACTACTATACTCTCCATGCGATTTAAAGTCCATTTGAGAATAGTCGACAGTAAGACAACAAAAGCAAAGATGATTTTGGTAGTTTGAGGAATGAAAGGGCTATTATGAAAAGTATGATGGCTGTTTTATGTTAGTGAACCAAGGTCGAGTTGCTCACTGTTATTTAGCATCCCTAATATTCAAAAGACAACAGAATGGAGCAGTGAGCAGACTGAGAGTTGAAAATCCATTGAAAATAGACAGAAAAGAAATGAGAGTCAGGCAAGTATTATGTCAGAGTTTAACCCGTGACGTGTCTGTAAATGGTGAATGTGAAGGGAAACAAAGCATGGCTAAGTTAAACTCAAAGCCCATACATATAATTCACTCCAACCAGTCAATCCTTCAAAATTACACGTTTTGCTTAGAGTTCTGTTATACTGAGAGGATATAGAGTTATTATGACATGTATTTAGTAGGTAATATAAAGACTATTAACCCTTTATATTCTTACATTCTTCTTCTTCTTCTCCTTGTAGATATCTTAAGACATACATCACCTACATTATTACTTTGGTTTAGTTTACAGTTTACATGAGCGCACTAGTTTCTTGTTACATCATGTATAATAATGTAGCTAGGTAAATAGGTACTTATATTTATACAATGAGGAATACTGTCTGTTCTGTTAACCTGTTAGAATGCATGCAGATATATAGCTGTTGATTTTTGCTTTGCTTTAATATTATTTTGATGCATTGAGCTCTACATTCAATGTACCTAATAAATGTCCCTGTGATGTCTGGTCTCATGCACTGTGTGAAACTGAAATCCGAGCGACCGAATAGCGAATGAACCCAAAGTGCTCCACCAATGTAAATGTGACCAAAGTAAGAAGAATTTTTTATGCTCACTTTTATCCACTTGACTTGGTGTGAAAGACACGCTGGTTCGGTTTCGTCGTTCATGTTTCCTCTGTTGCACTGTATCGAATCTCAGACGATGCTTCTTACATTAGGGATAAGGCATCTGCATAAACGCTTAAGATTTTAGGTACATGGTGTAATATGGTAGTTTTAGTCTCACTATGCAACTGTTGGTGGTGGCATCCTATGCTGTTAATGACAAAAACGATGATAATACATGCTAGACCATAAAGGGATGAAAAAGGTAGAGGAAAATTCCTTGAATCTTGAAGTTAGTCAGGAAATATGTGCATACTATTATGTATTTGAAGTTATTTGACTGGTATATAGGTATGACTCTGTCGGCAGCTTATTGTATGTAAATCTTTTGGGAATATAAGGAACAAGTTCTGCAGATCGGACTTGAAGTATGTACTTAACAACTATTGTTCCCACAATCCCTGTCTGCTCATCTTCACAGTTTCTGTGTCATAAAATAAAATAGGCAAACCCTAACTAACCTAACCAACTATTTTCTACATTTATACACACACACGAATTTATTGACTGCACGTCTACTACGTGGACTTCAACTAGGGAGAACGAGGCGCAGAGCTTCCAGGTATTCAGAGAAATGGTATTTAGTTTCGACCTCGTATTTGCTCCATCAAGCAACTACTATGGTCGAGTTGGAAGGTTGACTGACGATGAATTTATGCTGATTGTGAATTCAAAAGCGTCACTTTATTTTATGCTCAGGTACTTACACACGGATATAAACTATAATATTAGATAAAAATCTTTCTAGTGTGTAATTGTCGGTCTGTTCAGAGAAAGACTAGCTATAGACATTTTAACTACAAAGATAGCACGTTAAATATTACATATTAATGTGTTTCTGTTCACTTTGGGAATATGTAGGATAAGAGATTAGTTAAATAGGTATTACTAAAAGGTTCTAAGAAAAGAGGATGTCTCACATTTTCAAGCAATAATGTCTGATGTGATATGTGGGTTTCTTTGTGGTAAACTTACGTCGAGGATGACAGAATGAGCTTAAGGTTTTAGCGATTTTAGTTTGTATTACCTTAGCTAGGCATAGAATTCTATTTAAATTGCTTCGCTACAGGATCTTAATCCATTGTTGAGAAAATAACTGAACTGAATTTATTAGATCGCTATAAATATATACTCCGACAAAAAGAGATCCTCTCAAGTTCAATGCAATATCTAGTAATTGTCGAATGCAACTGAAACTGACTGGCCTGACTTCGTTTTTTCCCTTCGCTAATAAGTTGCAAGTGAAATGCAGAAAGAAATAGTAGTAGTCAACTACCTATTTATTGCAGAAAGGAAATTACATGCGGATCGAATCCGAGCAGAATGGAGAATGCTTCACTTCAAACTCTATTTACAGCTTCACTTCATTTGGTTGGCCTCTATAATAAATGTATAACGTAGAGACCAGAAACAGACAGACAGTAGTAGAATAACACAATAATAGACAGACAATCAGCTACATGCTCTGTTGCCTGTTAGCTTGACTCTTCTATTCCATTTGCATAGAATTTGTTGTTGTTGTTGTCGTTGTCATCCTCTTTTAGTGTTCCTCATCCATCCGTGGGCTTCGACCTGTAAGTAACCTTGTCTTTTCAATATAGATACAACAGGGTTAAACGAAAAACTGTACCAGCTATTACTATCATCTTATTGTTGCTAGCTTTGAAGCTATAAAATCCTTTGCTTTTTCCCGATTCATAGCAAAACAAGTCTCTTGTCTAGGTTGTAAATATTTTCCATTCATCAATTCAACATTGGGCTAAGCCTTCTTAAAAGATGACAAAATTCAAACGAAAAGACATTGACAAAAATAAATTAACCCACTGTGTTCCAATAACATTTTTACGATAACCTCCTTCCTTTGTGCTTACTACAATTCGTTTTATGTCGTAGGAGGAACTATGCTCTTTGACTAATTACTGTGTAATTACTCATTTGTAATTAATTTATGCTATTATCACATAGTTAAAACTTGCCGTTAAATAAGTAGAATTAAAATATCGATGCTCATTGTCTATTTATTGTTCTACTATTGTATATTCTTTCTATACCAAGACAAAAGTAACTTTTGAATTCATAATAAGCACATACTTATTATTCATTAAATCTTAATTAACATTTTTCTTTGTTTCTCTGAGATTGTAAACCGAGTATTATTATTTGACAAAAGATTGAACCTCACGATCCAATTGACCTCTACCTTTATAATATAATACTCTTCAAATGCAGTCGCAAGATTAACTGGGCAACTCAGGATTTCCTTTCGGCTATTTTATCGCCTCGTGTGAACAATGAAATATACAGCTGATAGTTATATAAATTCATAAACATAGAAATATGAATTAATATGTCATACGAATGGTTATGACTTGCGAGGAAACGGAGTGTTGTTAATTCTTTGAAAGATTTAGTGAAGATGAAAATGTAGGCATGTCATGAACATGAACAGCAAAGTAATCTAATCACAGTATAAATCTCATAATCTTTCTTCACGCGGAAATAATGTGCCTACATCTCAGAGCAAAGTCCACGAGCAAAACCAGCAAGGCCAGCTTTGAAAATTGGCAGTGACAATCCAATGTAAAATGCTCTTTCATGTTCTGTAACGTCATTCACTTCACTCTACTTACTTTTCTGTAGGAGGATTTTGAATTATTATGAATCATGTTCAGATATGCAATAAAGATGAAAAATGTATGAAAATGATATTACATGACCATTCACAGTACGTAGCCAACATAGCGTTAGTATTAAATATTTTAATGGCAATGTTAGTTTCTTATAGGTAGGTGGGATATAGGTGGACAGTTAACTTGAGAATTTAAAATATGATGAGTTTTTCGGAATTCTCAGTAATAACTGGGGAAAAAGTGCAATAATTGCTATACCTATAAGTTCATTATGTGTGGTCACTTAATGCTGTCCTTGTATAGCTTATTTGTATTACGTGACTCGTAAGTGCAGAACCATAATAATTTTACGAATTTCGTAATTCATTCTAATGTAGGTAGTAATGACATTAGACTAACAGCCGTTCGGCCACCGTCTATCGTAAAAAGAGATACAAGGAGATTTGAGTCTGTAGTAAGCCAAAAGATAATCTATCTTGCTTTGTCATGTGCTGACTTGAATGAAGCTAACTTTGTAATCTAAGATTATCAAACCGATTAGGTACATCAGCCAAGTCATGATGTGTCCGTCTCTTTTTATGACTTTTTTCATAGTTCCCTATGCTTAAAGCTTAAGTGTATTATATTATTGTGTCTATGGTATATACATGGGTATTTAGTATTCTAAATACGAAAATGCAATTCCTATGCATATAAATCTAAATCCTTGTCTACATTTCTATTTCCTATATAAAACAAATAAGACAGAATGAGGATGACAGGAGGATGGAGCTTGATATCATAAGAAATTGCAATCACGTAACAATACTACAGTAAGACAGAGTCAAAGGAAGAGGCAAATGCATTTGTAATGCAATACAAGCTAAACAAATACAATGAACATCCGCAAAGCAAGGATTTAACGAATGATTAATGAATCAGTTCTGTATTATGTATTGTTTGAAGGATTGCTTTGATTTTTAGACAGTTAGTTTAGTTTCAGCGTGATAACTACAGTTACAATTGAGAATTAAGTAGAATTAGTATCATGTTCAACTGTCTTGACTGTCACTATGCATATACGGAAAAATAAAGGTACAGGATGTGCTTAACATTGCAATTTGTAATATGATTTTGTGTTCACGATTAAACTAAAGTCCAGTCACCTGAACCATCCTGAACTGAACTAAGCTCTAAAGAACTGAACTCATTGTCATAATTTGTGCCGCTAATTAGTTTCAGTCATCTAATACCAGCTTAATACTTCATACAAAGTAGAAAACATTTATACATACATTGCATGGGAATTTATACCAACAGTTTAACAAACAGAAGCTGAACATAAAAGAAAACTACCTTTTGCAATTACATATTATACAAGATACTTACAAATTCTTCAGCTTCTTGCTAGTCGTAATCAGTTTTTATGGACATTGTTATCTTACTATTATGTTTCGTTGTTACGTGATGCATCAGTACAGTCCTACGTGCTTTGTAGCCCTAGAATGATTATTTCTAGCACAAAGGTGTACATTTCTGCAATTACTTACCTACTGTAAAGCAGGTGTAAATAGGAAAGTAAAAATAGACGAATCTTTATACACTTAAAATTGCTAAGAATAGACAATGGGAAGAGTCAAAAAATGTTGTGTAATAATGTGAATAATTGTCTTGTGGCTTTGACTGGTTTGTTAAACATTGGATTGCTGCCCCGCAGTCATGCTTTACTGACATATAGACAGCAAGTCAATGTACATATGAACATGATAAGCAACGCATGAAGGTGCGGAATATTTCTTCAACGGACACTGGATTAGTAGGCAGGGAAAGAAAACAGGATGGAAGGGGAAATGAAAATGAGTTAAAAAGTTTATTAGGCGAGAAGGGAATTGTGTTCATTAGAGAAAAATTCAGAATTCATAGATTTATATGTGTAAAAAGGAGGAAAGAGACCGTTGCGGTTTGGTTGAAGACTTATTGTTGCTTCCCCACAGTCCGCGGTTTTTAGAAGCACATGAATTTTACGATGAGAAAATTCCTAACGACGCTTTTGAAAAATTATGACAAGCACTCAACCGGAAAGAGAGCGACCATGACTTGATTTTATGGTTTATGTCATATCTCAATGTGGAGTATAACAATATTTCTTTATACATATACATATTGTCGTTCTTGAATCTCTATGAATCTTGATCAAGAAGGTAACTAACTTATTTATAATGCATTAGAACAGCATCCTTTCTCATAAAAGCATCTTCCAAGTCACTTTAAAATTATCTATCCAACCCATTCTTGGTACCTTCGTGTATTTATGCCATAGAAAGACACAAAATTCTTTGTTACATGATACAAGTACCTGTATAGTTAAAGAAACTGTGAAGGCATAACATGTCACAGAATATATTATTTCAGTTTACGGCCACATTAAATACACATGACTACTGAGAAAAGGGTCTTCTTCATTCATTTCGCTTCTCGAACGAAAATGAACATAGAGTTTTTTGCTTGAGCGCTGACATGACAGAAAATGGGAGCGACAATAATTTAAGAAGTTAAGAGCTGATGTGATGTGTGCACTGTGTGGCGGCTGCTCTTTTTCCTTCACGCCGATGATCATGAACATGAAGCTTGTCGGAACATCGTATTATATTACAGTTGCACATTGCACACTAAATTGCAGATACGAGCTCAGATAGAAGGTGTGGAGAAAACAAGATGTTATGTGAGTAGATACTCGCATCATTTACTCTGTACATAAGAAAATTAGCATACTATCAGTTTTATCATCTCATTTTCATATAAACTTACTACACATGCATTATAATTTATGGGATATAGAATACGAAGGGACATGTTGTCAACTGTCTGAAAGATAGTGGGACAATACACTGGAGGAGGTCTATCTTTATCATCAAAATACCTGACTCGCAATGAAAAGGTATACATCCCACTTATTATCACACAAAGGGAGTTTGTGTGTGGTGGACTCTTATAGAGCAACTACATATTGTTGTCTGCGCTAATAATAAATGTAAATCCGTATTAGTGTACACACTTTTATTACGTAAGTTGAAGCGGAAACCTTGTCGCTGTCCTGTCACGTCACGATCTTCCGATCTTCTATCACAATCCCAATCACATACAACAGTACATTTTATTTTCGTTCCTTTTTTCTGCTCAGCTTCGTTCAAATGACAAAGAACGCTAGTTAGTTTACTCTCCATTGTCCATATAACATTTGGGAGTTTTTGCCCGTGTACTGTTGCATTCTCTGTTTTGTAATAGAGTTTTTTGCTCTTGTCTCAAGTCCCGGTACAATAGCTACAAAACATAATGCATAGAAAATTCATTCCACTTTTTAGTCCATCCAATAATCCAATCTAACCAATCAATACTTTGGCACTTGGCACATGCTTGTTTTTTTTTAGCCAACTCTGCAATAAATTATCTTATAAGTACGTGAATTTTTATATTATTTTCGAAATGTACAGATTAAATTATGCTGTGTCTTCCATCGACTTTGGATAGGATGGTAATATTAAAGTATGCAATCCTGATGAGATGAGAAAGAAGAAAGAAATTTAAAACATTCTTTTCTGAAGTGAACCGTGCCATTCCAAGTAGTGTAGTTCCACGCATTGCAGTGCAATTTGCAATGCAGGCCGAGGCGAGGCAGACCATTTCCTTTTCATTTGATTTTTTTGCAACTTCATTTCAGCGTATCGTATTCGTATAACTTCTTACTTTAACATGACCAGCATGCCAGCATCGTATAGATATCTTACGAACTTCATACAAGTTACCGGCAAAAATTCAATTCAAGTTTTAATAAAGTATTCGCATCTGATGCTCACCTTGTTGTGTAGACGTCAGTCACAGCACATATACATACTTGATATACAGAATAGACAAAATTGCATACAGAGTAAATGAGATATTCGTTGCTCTTTTCATCTCAACTTTTTTCTCATCCTTTCAATTACCCGAGGAATGCAGAATACAGACAAGACAGCCAACAAAGCAATAAATAATGAAGGAGAGGGCAGTGCCTTTGTCCGGAAGAATCTTTATTTTATATGTCATCATGTTACTCACTTACAACAACAGCTACGTCGTTCCTTATACCACTCTCTTATGGCAAAAAACTCAACATTCGGGACTATAAACTTTACCTTTGTGTTTTTAAAGCTTACCTTGGCAGTTTTTATTCCTAAATTGTTTTCTTTACATTTTCCTTATTGCAAATTCCGTGTTTACATTAGCTACAGAATTCAGAATGATTATCTTTTGCAAGCTCCATTGCAAATTGCAAATCATGGAACGAAAAGCATTATTTATTATTTAACACTTTGACTTTCTGGGATGTCTGAATCCAAACTCGCTTTCATCTTTGAATTCTTAGCCTGTAAATTCGAATGTTTAATGATCAAAAATAATTTAATCGGTTATAGCTACCATTAGGCAATCCTAATAATATCTTTATTGCTTGTTCACTATGTTCTTGTGCCTCCCTCATTAAAACCATTTCCTTTAATTTCTAGGACCAAATTAATAGTCAGNTTAATGATCAAAAATAATTTAATCGGTTATAGCTACCATTAGGCAATCCTAATAATATCTTTATTGCTTGTTCACTATGTTCTTGTGCCTCCCTCATTAAAACCATTTCCTTTAATTTCTAGGACCAAATTAATAGTCAGTAATTAGGTACTGTAACAAAAACTTCTGCAGGTGACAGTTAAGTTCAGTTTGTCCTTTCTAACTGAAAATTTTGACTGTAAATTGTAAAAGAAACTCCGTTCTGCTCATTTCAACATTTTAATTTTCAATTTTCTTGTAAGAGAAACAAATAGATGCAAAGAATGAAATATTACAACCAAATCCAGCTTACGCGTAATTTCATTTGATTGATAAAATAAAGAACTAAGAGAATTTTCCCAAAATGCCTTTGCGAACACGATACTGACACTATCCTCTCTACATTGTAAAATTTGGGAAAAGTAAATATGCAAATGAGTACAAGTAAACTGAACCGCAGAGAGTTTGTTTTGCATGAAGCATAATAATGCAGTCCATCCACTCTTCAGCTGTAAACTTGTCTAAGAGATTGTGATTTATTTGCTGCAGTGTAAAGTCTGAAGCAAAGAAGTGCAATTCAATTTAGCTTACATTAAGCTGCTTGTTGTAATGCAAAAAGTATTTGGTGTACCTATAAGAATTCAAGTTTGAATGAATGTCTGTGCATACCTAGTACTTAGCTGCATAAGTCTTCTTATGCAGGCTTTATATAACGAAGAAGAAAAAGTCTGTAGACGTTGTTAGACAGATGAGCTATGTTTGTAGTCGGTGCATCGTGTTTTTCTAAATAAGTTTCACTTTTACTGGCTATGAGCTATGTACATACATTTTCTTGAATTGACAAAGTTGAGGAAACGGTCATGCTAATCTGACTCTTCTTCTTCCATTATTGTCTTCCCTTCCCTTCTTCCTTCCTCTATTAGTCTGCTACGTCGAGATAAGTTGATGTCAGCATAAAATAACTTTTGTAGGAAGGCGTGCGTTTAATGATCATCAAATTCAAATGCCAGTATAGACAGCTAGCTATTCCTAATACTCCTTCAATCCAATTCGTCAATCGAATCTAATTTTCTTTGGAAAGCAACTGAAATTAGAGAGAGGATAAGAATCAAATTAAGTCAAGGCACTAAACTCTAATTTTTCTTTACAGCTTTATAGAATTTCCATTAAGCTAATCGCCTCTTCTTGCATGTTTAGTTAGACTTCAATCTAGCTCAAAGTAATCACAGCCTCTTTAAACGTGCGTTTCCTTTCGTTATGTGCGAAAGAGTCCTTTTGGCGTGATAAAATGACTTGTCTAGTAGACTCTAGCTACCTATACTTAAGTATTTATCTTTAATCTTAGATGCAAATGCAATTTTCAGCAATCAAAAGCTCACTCTTTAACTTAGCCAACTGATTTGACTTAGCTATCTAATAATCTTCTTGCAGTGACTAGTGACTCCTAATAAAATGCTATGCTTGAATTTCATTATGTATTTCCTTTCATAAAAGTAAACATGCATATCCGTTTCATATAAACTCACTGTCATTAAAGATTACAATGTAAATTCTATGTGTAAATATATTATTTCTATAAATATGGTTCAGTTGCATATGCACAACTTTAGTAAAGAATACACAGTCAGATAATAATAGTATGAGGATACAAACTAACTTAGCCAATAGTGTAACATATACATATATTTGCGTAGAATATAGAAAGGAGTATTATTATTAGCATAGGTACTATTTGTGCATGTACCTTTGGTGAATGACACAATATCAGTGAAACAGCTAACCTCATTCCATTTTATTTGTATGAAAGTTTTTTCAATCCGTCCTAAGCTGAGCCCCTCATCAACTCAAATGTAAAGCAGAAAAAAGCAAAGCTGGGCACAAACAGAGACTGTGATTATGTCATTCTATTTAACTTCTTCATTCCGTTGCGATTGCATCAAATTACATTTGATTGTGTGCTTGCTGTGTGATGTGAGTGAGTGAATTAGCTCCATTAATGTTTAGTACAGCGTAGCAAAGATTACAATCATCAAATTAAAAGAGCTTGTGTGTCAAGTCAACATCCAATTATTAGTAAAGGTAACGTAACGCTCATGCATCTGTCTTTCTATTACTAACATGTAGTAGGATGTTCAATGAGTATTCATTTCTTAATATCTCACATGATATGAAATCTCTGTATTTACTACCTTTACTATGTTCAGAATAAAAATCTTTAGTATTAATAAATTATTACATGTCAGTATTAGTGTGTGTGTGTGTGTATGTTTTTTTTTATTAGATATCTATAGGCACAGAGGATGATACACATAAGTAGTATTCGCAGGAGAATGGAAATAGTTATGAATTGTGTAGGTATTTTATTGCTACACAGTATCGGTCTTGCTATCTCTTCTCCACGTAGGTATTTAGGCATTAAGAAGTGAGAAGATAAGAGGACTTTCACTCACAAGAATATTTGTAGCATGCTTGGCTTTGCTTCATCATCGTATCGTGTTACGAAGGATAAATACTATAATCTTCGCATCTGCCTAGCTATGCACATCGTATAATAAATGTAAGATGTTCGCAAGAGATTTTCTTCTGTGCTTACTGGGCTACGCTTTTACGAAACTCATTGACTTCAGTTGAGTTAACTTGAAACGACATGACATGACATGATTGAGTTCGATGATTGTTCTCTTCAGAGTGCGAAAACTATCCATTCATCTCGGCAAAGCATTGTGAAGCAATGGCATTGTGTTATTTGCAGTAGGCATACACAGACTCGTATTGTATTTCAACTCTATACAGCATCACATTGTTTTGTTTAGCAACTGATGTACATCAGTTCAAGCCAAAATGCATAGAAATAGGAAAGTAAAGTATGAATGTGCTAGGATAGTTTAAGCCGGTTCAATTGTCAATTGTGATTGTGTGAGTGAGCTCTTATTGTTCTACATTGAATCTTTGCTCCAGAACTCATTCAGCTCGCAATACATGACTTGACGTAGCAGTCTTTTAAAGATTCACGAATCATGGAAACAATGATAAATTGCCTATAATAAATCTACAGTATAAATTAAAGGGAAACAAAAGAATGGCGTGGGTGGGTGCTATTTAGTTTTGTTTTTCCTTATCTCTAGTAGATGGTTTTAGCTAGGGGCCATTTAGCTAACACAATCCGTACCCTATACCGTATACCACTTGCTACTTGCTAAATAAACATAAATATAATCAAATCAGATATTAGTCGATGTAATTATGAGTTTTATGAATATTTCTGCAAAAATGAAATTTAATGCGTCATATTTCAATTTAGCTATTCTGTTTATGCTTGTAATTGTATGTAATTAAGCTGCCAATAATAATAATCCTTCGTAAGTAAGTCTAGGACTTAGCTAGTAGGGCGGTAGTAGGTACTACAAGGAAAATTTTATTTATTACCGATATAACATTGCTAAACTGGCACTTACGCTTTAGATTACGCAGCACAGATGCTTTATATATAGTAAATTCCAATATTATTATAAGTGTTAGCATGTTTACTATATAAATACACTATGGCTATAATATGGCTGTAATGAGTGGAGAAAAAGATGCGATGCTGAATTGAACATAAGAGGTGGATGTAGAAATGCAGATAATAAGAGGTTAAATGAGTTCGGGGTTCGTGATGTGGAACATTCATTTGTTAATTGTATGTTTCATTATTGCACTCCTGCACTCTAGCTGTGCTGTTGTTCACGTGAATCACTGTCTGTGTACTTAATATATTAGTATACTAGCTCTATAAGGGTATAGGATTTATAGGAATAGTTAGACTAAAATGGGAATTGCATTAGAAGATCCCAGTTGTGGTTTGACTAAGGGATACTTTCGGCACCAAAGTCTATGATTAGACAGATTTCGTCTCTTGGTTTCATTTGGTCTACTAGTCATATACTATTTAGTGCATTGCCCACATTACATAGAACGTAGCATTTATATGGATCCATTGCCGTGATAGAGGATATTATGGCAATCCTTTTTGTAATAAACTTCAAGTGTTACCTTTTTCTTTATTTTAACAGGCATAAGTTATAGGAGAAGAGAAGAAATGTGAAGTGAATTGAACTTTTTACACACAGATAAGTACCTACA